>JAIUND010000218.1:0-95491 GCA_034699125.1 Gisinianus flammeolus | reverse complement strand
AAAAAAAATCCAAAGAATTCTTGTGGAATTTGAATTTCGTGTCGGGAAATCAAGGGAATCAAGGGAGCGAACGCGGCCTCCTCGATTTTCCTTGAATTAAATAAAATGTTAAAAGTTTGTGAACCGACAGTATAGTCAACAACATAAGCAGCATCGTCCTCGTCCACCCTCCATCCATTCCATTCTCCATTCTATTCCATGGCTATTTCCTTTCGGATGAAAACCTCAACGTACCTCTACTTTGAAATCCAACTACCTGTCTCGGTCTTTCTCTCTCTCTCTCTTTCCATACTGAAACACTTACTATTACTGTTAAAAAGGCTTCATTCAGGTACCTACCTGCTTGTTGCCATCATCATCATCATCATCATCATCATCATGATTTCAAAATCAAAGAATCAAACTGCCACTGTTTACTGTTCTCTCTTACTTTACCCTTTCTACCGTAATCATATGCATTTTCTTCACAAGCACTTCGTATATACTTTCGTCTGAATCTGATTTAAAATTACATAAATAATTTGACTGGACTAAACTGTCCCCGGGAAATTAAATTTTAAAATCTCATTCTCTCTTTCTCTCCTTTTTATTCAGAAAATATACACTGCACCTTGCACAAATTCCGAATTTTGAAAGTTTGAATATCGTAGGAGTTTTGAAAGAATTTGCGGGTCGGTTTTACATTAAATGGAGATTTTGATAGGAAGGCGTCGATTTCAAAGGTTAAAATTTTGACAGACACTTGAGATGAAATGAGTAGACACACAGTGTGTGTGTGTGTGTGTACAGGAGGTGAAATTTCAGGGTGGCCATATGATGACGATGAAGGAAACTGCGGTGTGACGACGACGGCGGCAGCGGCTGCCGCCTCTTTTTATTATCCATGCATCATCATGAAAAATCATTAAAAAGCAAAAGACCGAAAGCAGGTGAGGAAAAAAGAAAACACATCTTGAACGAGATTTGAGATTTCTTCACCTTCAACACTTTCAAATGTGTGTGTGTACTTTTGACCAATCCAAATGTCTGTCGGCCTTTACTTTTTATTTCTCTCGTTTTCATATGCTATATACATGAAAGTACACCAAGATAAATTCATTTTCAGTTTCAGCAACGATATCTTTCATACGATACGGCACTATGCTAATACATCCATCCTGATTCGTGTACTTGTGTGTGTAATTCGAGTTTACAGTATGAGCGGACTTGCATCTGTAAATTAGAGCCCTTTCCTCGTTGTTCTCCTTAAGTTGAAAGTTGAACCCTTTATTCATGTCTTTAGATTTAAAGTTAACACGAGTGCATCTTCATTTTATATACCTGTGTGTGCTATTCTATTCGATATACTTGTGCATCTGCATTAGAGGTAAATGATTAGAAAAACAGACATATGGTCATATGGTAGTTCAAGGGTTTATGATGTATTTGGGTATACATTTATATCTATAGATAGAGATTTCATTTGAGCCCGTGCCCAAGGATCATTTGTGTATGTACTTGAGATGCTTTTGAGACACATGGAGAGAAACTCATCGGCTTGGTGTTGGTAATAAAATGTGATTTATCATGTGCGTGTGAAGTGTGTGAAGCCAGATGGAATTTTGTCAATCCGTAATTAAAGTAGTGCAAGTTTATGATTCACGCTCTTCTCATCTTATTGTCATAATACACAATGATAATAATAATATAAAAATAAAACTACTAAAGTCTCAAAATGCATAAGAGAATGAGAAAGTAGTCGATAGTGGAAGTGAAAAACTATGGATTTATACATATATATATATATACAGATATATATGGACATTGGCATATGGATATCAAACAAGCTCAGACAGCTTTTCATGTTTTACAATAGTAAGCAGCTATATGTAGGAATTATATATATATAAACTATACAGCATTATGTAAATGAATTAAGCACTAATAGCCAGTATGTATGTAGATAGCTTTTAATAGTTTTGTAATTGAATTGAATTTCCGAACATGATGATGAAGGATGGAGGAGATTTTTTTTAGGGGTGAGGGTGACCATTTACAAATCGGAAATTATCAAATTAACTTTTTTGAGCTGCTGATCGTCCTTTGCTTCTTTTACTCACAATCACAATCACACAAAAGTCATAATCATAAATATAAACGAGTAATAAAGAGAATTGAATTTCATATATACGCATACAGATTACAGATATGACATATGTTGTGTCTGACTTGACTGTATGGACGTATGGAGAAATGGAGAATGACCATTCTACAACAAGTACACTCCAATAAATACAATTTCAATTAAATATTAATTTCTGCATTAAATATTAATTGTCCTTCAACTATATGCAGGCTTCCATTTGATGTGGGCGTAAGTATGTAATAATTTATTTCGAAGGCGTGCATTTGATGAAACTGAAATTAAAACCTTAAACTTGTGGTACGAATTCCAATATCTGAATTAATTTCTGCAGTCACGGAAACTTTTCCACAAGAGTCTATAGAGGTATACTCATCAAAACATTTATATGAATAAAAGTATACACACTGATCACTGAAGATATTGATGAAATCACGGAAAACGTAAATTTTCTACCTCATTTACTATCGGAGATTGAAAGATTGAAGATTGAACGCATAATCAATGAATTGAAATAGAAAGGAATCGGTGTCTTTTATATCCAATACAGGAAAGTGTGGTGGAATAAATTAATACATAATAAGTTGGGATAATTGCTTGATTAGTGGACTAGCAAATTACAAATGAGGAACCGAAGGGGGGTGAATTGACTTTGACTTTGACTCTGACGGCTGCTGGATAAATAAATCGGTTAAATTCTGTACTCATACATATGTAATGATATGTATTGTACAGTTTCTATACCTTGAGCTTAGCACGCAACCCACTCGTCTGTATTCTGTATTGTACATATAAATGAGGGAATTATCCCTATTCAGTGTTCAAAGTGGTATATGTATATAATGATATATAAGGCATATAAATATTACATTAGTCGGTTATAACTTTTCGTAAAATACTTTTTCCTCTTCGTTTTCCCACTTCCACCCCCACTCACAATTGTCAGTTCAATTCACCTTCACAGTTGCACACTATTACCATTTACCTTCCCACTTTGCTACCTGTTGAGTTGAGTCTCCTCTATTATGATAATTATAATCCGACCTATACAGGCAAAGAAAATATAATAACATCATGTATATCAACATTAAACATGAATAGATATATTTTAATGATTTTTAACTTGCACATCTTATTTTTAGTCTAAATCTTAATCTCGTCGCAGGATTCCCCTTTACAGAATTTGAACTCAAAATTAAACTCAAAAATTATGAAAGTATACCCAATGGAAATGAATGAAATGAAGTTCGTTAAAGGTGTGTAAAAAGTGCAGAGAATTTCATATATTGTGGTTTGTTTTTGTTTTCATTTATTGATGAGCTATCAAAAATTACATTTTAACAACGTTGAAAAGAACGGTTTTGCCTTTGGCTTGTGTTTGTGATGTGTGTACAAGAATAAGATGTATAGATGGAACACAAAATGCGGTGGAAATTGGACGACGCGACGGAGAGAGAGAATCAAATGTGGTTGTGTGTATTGCATTGAAGCAAAGTAATGTAATGTAAAGCCAACCCCCTAAAGGGTTAGTTTTTCACCTGAAGTCGAAACACACACACACACGGAGAGATATAGAGTTATGATGTGCAGGGAGTATAATATACAAAATGTGTAGGGAAAAGATTCAGTGAACCATTAGACTTAAGTCAAGTCTGTTCCGGTGTTTTCATTCCTCGAAAAAACAACAACTTTTTCACACATCAACTATCAGCAGACGCTCTTTTCAGTTTACTCTTTTCTCCAGATCCAATATACACAATTTTTATTAAGAAATTGCATCCAGAAAATATCATCGATTCTCACACTCTCTTTTCCCAGTGAATTGTACTGTACACCAAATATCGAATTATCCATACGATTATACCAATTATACGTACCAATATAATATTATTTAAACTATTTAAAGTCACTTTTTTTACCATTATAACATATCAACACATAGTCATCATCAATCAAGAGACAAAACGTCAAAAGTTTTCAAGTTTACCCATTGAAAATTGTTACCAAAGCACTCACATTGTATTCAATCGAAAAGTTACCAAAAAAACGGAAGATTTGAAGTTGTGCGAAAAAAACGTGTGAACTCGAAATCTTCGAAGATAATTATTAATTTTAAATTCGGAATCTCCAAAGATCTCAACAACAGTTTTTAAAACTGAGTTTTAAACTTAAATAGTTTGTAATAATATTTATTTATAAGAATTAAGTATCAAGACCAAGATAGCTTTAAAACGCTTTAAGATTTAACATTTTGTTTTACATTTTTAGTTTTTAGTTTTTACTAACAACCTCAGTCGTCATTTGTGCAAAATAGGTGAACAAAGTTTGGTGACCAGACCAAAGTGCAATTTTGTAATATACAAATATATATTTTGTAGTCACTTTTAACTTTTCATATATCTCTCTTTTTACGAGAAGAAAAAAATCTGTGTATCACCAGTGGACTTTTATCGACACATAAAAACAGGAGAAAAACAAACACAGGAAAAGTATATAGAAGAAAAGAAGCCCCAAATGATTGTATAACAAAATATCAGTGATCACACAAAGTTCTTCGAAATCTCTCGTGTTTTTTAAATGGACAGACGAAGAAGACGGGAAATTACAAGACCTTCCTGATTTTAGAAAACGATTGGACTCGATTCGAGTCACTCGAACACACAGAAATAATAATAATATTATCTTTGTGATGAAACAAAAACAAAATAAAGCTTTACAAAATCCTCGTTGCTGAAGACAAACTTGTATGAATTTGGAATTTAATCAAATTGGGTCTGCAAGTATACCCACAGTAAGTTATACCAGTGACAGAAATAATATAAAAACAGTTTAACCAGTTTTATCAACAAATCTTCCACCATTACGATACTCGGTGAAAAATCGTTCGTCAAAATTACGTATGACGACAAGTAAGACAAAACATTTCTCATTCTAAATATTTTAATATAATTTTACCATGTAGAGTATATATATATAGTTGAGACTCTCAACTTGAGAGACTGATTGATTCTATTGTCTTTTTTGTCTGCAGTTTAAATGTGTTTAGGTTAATCTTAGACAGAATTCTTATTGTTTCTAACGATGAGAAAATCTTTCAAATTGCGAGTAAACAAGTCTTACAAGTCTTGTACCTAAGTACACAGATGACAGATACTAACTTACTAGATTGACAGGAAACACTGTTAATAATAATTTTTTGTGCACAAGTTGCTTGATTTTCGTCAAAAAAATATCATGTTAGGAATTTAGTAAACAGTTGAATTCACAAATTCCAATGAAGTGTCAAGAAAAAGTTTCGCTTGAAGACCGTATCATTCTATTCTAATGGTATTCCATCCTATCTTTTATCGTTCGATAGAGATTAATTTTCTATTTTTTATTTTGGTAGCATCGAAAAAAGATTGAAAACCTTTTGATGAGAAAAAGGTTTTGGCGTTTTGGAAACTCAAGACGAATTCTGACAAATAATTTGTTTTTAGGGTGAAGGCATGACTATATAAATAAAATGGAGAATCGAACAATGTACGTTTGACTTTGATTACTTAAAGGTGTATGTAGAGTTGTCTTTTGTCGAATAAAATGGATACTCGTGAAACGACCGTACGTACAACAATTTGTTTTGGAAAATAATGCAAAGATGTACAGGATTTTGGCAAATATGCTGGGTATGCCTAGAGCTATAGAAGGATTTTAAGTAGATATTATAAACAATAGCAATAAGCAAGTATTGATGTGAATTTGAAAACTAAGCACGGAAAAAGGAGTGAATTAAAATGTAATAGGGTTAATAATTAATACTTTTGGTTAGTTTTTAATCAATTTTTTGGTTAACATGTCAAGTATATTAGTGAAATGGCATACGCATTATAAACTAGCATAATATAATTCGAACCTAAGTAGGGCGTTAATGAGAAGCGTGGGTTAATGAAGTTGAACAAGGTGTTAAAAATAATAATCACATAAAATGATAATAGTAAATAATAATGATAATAATTTGAGGCAGGCGTTGGGTCGGATTCTCTCGTTTCGTTCGCATGTTATTAGCGAATTTTTCACTAGAGTGCTTTTTCACGCGGTAATTCAACCGCGTGCTTCATCCTTAACATTCTTTTTCTCTCGTATATATCCCTGTAATACCTGTATATTTGTGCCTTGTACACTTTAGATACTTTAGAACATAACATAACAACAACAACTGTATTAGCAGTTTATTTTTCTTCTCCTCCTCTTACTATATACTCGTTGACTGGACTTGTTATTGCTAACTGACTCAGCTCTACTCTGACGTCCACGTTGTTCAAAAATCCCAAAAAAATGAGTTTGTTAAAAAGTATGGGTCTCTCATTTCATTTCATTTGAATTCGCATCACCATCCTCATCTCGGTATCTTCTTCAACTTGAACATTATTATAGCCGTTCCGCTCAGGAAGTTATTAAATTGTTACTCTATTATCACTTTGACATTCATCATATTTCTACTTTTCCCATTTTCTCCACACATGTTTATATATGCATTACTCATTTAGCATTTACTTGTTATGTACAATAGTTTGTCTCAACTTTGGGTTAAATTCCCACACACCTGATTTACTTTTGGCCAGCTCGATATGTAGAACTCTGTTTACGCTCACGCTCATAGGCAGTGACACACAGAGAGAGGGTTCCGCTATAAATTTTATGATTCATAATGTGTATATTATTTTTGGTATAATTTTTATTTTGTTATGTCAGTGCTTTTTCCCCTATCTGTCAATTTGTTCACTTTTCTTTTTTAACTTCTTCGAATCAAGTCTAGTACCAGTTATTCGCAAGTACTCTTCTATTTATTACTCAACACTTGATTTATTTCTTATGTATTATTATCTCAATCACCTTGCGAATTTTTTCAAATTGTAGCCTACTAACACAATAAAAAAGCGAAAACAAAAACTATGAACTTGAAATATCACTATTAGTTATTATTACCGACATTGCGGCATCTTTATATGATTTGAATAAATTCTTTTATCTTCACAGGCTCATCCTGATGCTCATCAATTCTAAATGACTAACTAATAGCCCCTTTTCTAGAGCAAAATGAAAATTTCAAAATTTAGCCAACTTTTCACTTTTTTTTTGCTCAGTAGAAAATTGAATGTGCATTTTTATGGAAACTTACATTTGAAAATTTCAATTGTATGTTCTTCTGCTCTTCTTAAAAGTTGTAGATTCTGCTGCTATCATATTTTCACGGCATTGACATTGGCCGTTGGTTTTTTTAAGAAATGACCATGACTCGACTAGGACTTGAAGTGTATTGCATATGAAATATACAATAAAAGAAATATGATTGAATAAGAGTAAATAGAGAGAGAGAAAAAAAGAGTTGGAGAGAGAGGGTTCATTGGAGAGTCCAAATGTGTGCATAATACAGACTGACTAAGGATAAGAAATTCAAACAGATGAATTAAATGAGCAAAATTTTCTAAAAGTCCATGCATATTCATATATGTATGTACTTATATTTATAGAATGTGGAATTTTGAAACATGTTGTAGATTTATTTAATTTATATCCTTACAAATTATATCATATTACTTGCATGTAGGTTTGCATTTCTTGTAATGCAAGTTATAAGTCCACACATAAGCACATAGTAAATAAACGTGTGTAAAGAAGTGTAATCTAAAGTGTGAATGTGAAGGTGGCCAAAAAGAGAGAGATAAATGTGGATATGTAAGGACTCGTTATTTGTTACACACACACTCATATGGGTTTATACTTTATACACGTAGTAAAATGAGAGAAGACGGACTGACGAAGAAAATAGAAAAAGAAAAAGAGTCGTTGAACTAAAACGTAGCCATCTGACGCTCTCTCAAATTCAGAGAAGTTCATCTCCACGAAAAACCGAACATATGGTGCGGTTATTTTTCTCCATTCCATTCCAAAAGACCAGAAGCAGGAATAACAACAGCAGAAAACTTTTTCCTTCATCCTTCTCTTCTTCTTGTTTGAATTTGGCTTGAGCTTTTTGTACGTTACCTTTAACGTTCACTTTATATCTGCATCTTCTTCTTCAACTGCTTGTTCTTCATTTGGCTCTTAAATCAACACCAAGATTAACTTACCTGCATTACATACGCATAAACTATTAACTATAACATAAATGTACACACACACACGGTAATGTAGACGTATACGGCATACGCATATGCAACTACAGTCACTTTGCAATTATCTCAAGAGTCGCTAACGATTCATCTTATGTATAGGTACTGTGCACGAGTTTGAAGTGTATATATCTGTCGTTGTGACGATTACAAATAAGATAAAGCTTGTTGTACCGGTAACAGTCATGTCAGTCTTGATTCCGGTTCTCATTCTATAAATCCATCTTTGTACATTTTGTAGCAATTGTTGAGAAACTTTACAGACTAATAATAATAATAATATTTATAATATCTATTCGTGATGATTCCAGCATTCAAAGCCATCAAAAGTTTAAGGCCAGCTCGCATCAAGTTTTTTTAAACAAAAACACGAGATAGCCCACATTTGCAGCAACAAATGAATGATGTAATAATTTGGAGTGAAACTTCCAAAAATGCTGTATTTAGTTATAAAAATAAACTCAGTACATAAATTTACCGCAGTTTTATAATCTGCATGTATGGTAACAAAGTGGGTTTTCTCCCAGCAATCTCATAATGTGTTAAGTTGCAGTAAAAATGGTGAAGGAATAAGGCATCTGGCGAATTTGCTCATGTTTGCATCTCGTCCTGACAAAAGCTAGTATAATAGCGATGAAAGAAAGTCAATGGGAATGTGTACAATCTGCAGTAATTATATTGCAGGCAAATACTGCCTCCAGCTTGTGCACAAGTAGTTATATACTCGTGTGCGTATAACATTAAGTCAACATGAAGTTTGGTAATGTGTGTAATACACACTGTGTATGTGTGTAATTATTTTGAAATTATAGAATCTCAACTAAACATATCTTAACACAGTATAGGTGGTTAAATCACACAGTAAGTAAATCCCTTAATGAGTTGCTTTATTTTTACTAATGAATTTTTGAGCTTGAGATTTGAAATTCAAAAGGTGTCGATTTCTCTCCCTGATTATTTCTATTCCATCGTACATCATATAGCTATGACTTTGTAAATTATTTTTGATTTTACTCCGAATAGTTTGGTGTTGTGAGTATTTGTCCTATTTATACATCATATTTGTTCTTTGTCTCATTCAGAAATGGTGTGTGGTTGTCGTAATTTCCACATGTCATTCCCTGTATTTGTACATGTCCTACATGTAAATATAATGTACATATACATACGAAACGACATGTACAAGTTTTGAGCTTGCGTGAATAAGAAACGAAGGTGGGGGACAAAACCGAAAGTTTTGAAAAAGGCAAACTATATACCACCTGTGCACCATTGCAATTATTCTGATTGCAGATATTATAATGCAGTAATGATGTTCGCACTTGGTTTCATTAAAGATTAATTACTGGATATTTTTTGTGTACCCGACCGAAATATTTACAATTATTAATTATTCGTCTATACAAAAATACATACAAAATATACCTTTATGAATCATGTTGGTTTTTAAATTTACTGTTTGCAATAAAATAATTGCTAGAGTATAATTGAATGCGAATTGAGTCATTCACGTTTAATTTATTTTTCATGGTTACGGACGGTCAGAGTCAGAAACCCTATCGAATAACTCTGAATGTTTTCATTAAATCTACCTAGGTATAACTTGATAAAAAAATCTTTCTGGGATATCCGAATTTGTGTTCACAAGGAAATTTACTATGGCATGGTAAAAGAAAATGAAAAAAATTGATAATGTTCCGTAAAGTCACCGTTTATTTCAACAAAATTGATTTTTGCCAGTTCGTTTTTCCTATATGCATTCAAGTATTCACACTATTCACTGTATGAGAATGCTTATCGTTAGATAACACATATATGCCTTACGCTTACAATGTTCTGTAAATGTTCTGTAGTAAACTAGGGGAATGGGAAGTCGGTATCAGATTTGAGTATTTGAAATAGACAACACAAATTGAAATTGTAGCATTCACTCAGACATGGGATATCAAAAGTCACTGAATTCGTTTACCATTTATAGGAACAGGAATATAAGAAAAGCTTGACTTTATTTAGAGAAAAAAAACGTTATACCAACAAAACTTCTCGCAAATAAATGAGTTATAAAAAATCACGGCTTTACATAGTTGCAAGTTGTCAGTTGGTATTTTCACATTTGTATTTGCCAAAGGACCATTTAGCAGATATACATGCATACATTTATATTCTGCGTGTTCGTATTGAAGGGAAATGTAAATAATTATATTATATGCAGGTATTATGTTGTGTCTTGTGAACGTTTTTGAGGGGAGCTGAAAAAAAATAAAAAAATGCAACAAGTTTACATGTATAAAGAGTTACATGTTGTAATGTATATACATAGTATACATACTATTACATACTGCGTCGATGGTGAATGCAAATGATAGTTAAATAGTTTGATATTGTATATTGTGGATTTTCAAGAGGAGGTTTGTATACGTGTGTGTACTGTGGAGTGTGATTGTGTCGTTTGAATTTTTGATCCCCCAAAGAGTTTCTTCTGATTTAAGTTTATTTCTCTTATAAATTTGTGTGGAACTATCAATATGCATACATTAAGTAAAAACTACACGAATGTAGACAGAAAGGGAACTATATATATACAATATATACATATGAAATACAAACTACAGCTACCTACTCTGCAAACTGAGTAGCTCTCTGTATCTTCTTGTTGATGATAATACGATGAATCTTGGTTCGATCACGTAATTTTCTATTCACAAAGTCACATCAATGTGTGTTTTGTGTTTTCACCATAAAAACCACTAGACTTCTTTTATATAGACTGAACAAAATTGTCATTTACCTGTATCTCTCTCTCTCTCCCTCTCTCTCTTCATCTAATCCGACTTTTTTTCCTTACCAAAACCTATCAACTATATGCACAAACTACAAACATACATACAAATTAACTACTTATATCTGGAAAAAGAACTTGAAAGCAAATACGTAGCAACCAACGGATTCCAACCTAAACATACACAAAATGTCTCTACTCTCTACACATTGTTTTTACATCGTACATATTACAGGGATGGTATGTGTGTATTCAAATTCAAGTTAGGAATGAAAATGCAAAAATTATACCAACGTCTCAAGACATTCCCATAACTATTCATGTATATATTGTGTATGTAGGTACCAAAGTCATCATGTCCATTCGTACTTTCTGACTCAAATTCAATTTCTATTGACAAAGAAATGTCCACAAATTTTCAATTCGTTGATACATATAGTGATATGGGCATGTAAATTACATAAGTATGCTATATCCTATATTGCGTATCATGATATATTACATTATACCTCAGCGTATATTTGAAATATTTACATACTGAACTGGATTTCATCATTTCATTGTATATAGCTAATAGCTATACTTTAAACTTACTAAAGGATTCAATATCAAATTTGAATCTATAGATGAACCGTATGGTCTAAACACATATGTAAACTTTGGTATTTTTATATTATGCATAGCTTGTCTAGTTTCTTGACGGTGGCTTCGATTCCAATGTGACAATAGATAATAGTATAATAGGTCTACGCGCTGAGAGGCGGATTATACACCTGTTGTCTACTCCCATGTATATATTCGGTTTGTATCTGTATGTAATGTGTATGTTGTATTGAGGAATCAAAAATGTGTTAAAGAATCAGAAATCAGATTCATGGCATGGCATGGCAGGGCAGAAAAACTTGCAAGAGTTTCAACAAAACAGTTATGAAACGAATCAGACGGAACGACTCTTGAAATTTTTCTTAAACCCTTTTTCCTTCTCTCTGCATGTAGTTGTAGTAGCATTGAATGCAACATCCTCGTATTCATAGTCATATCCTTATCCTTATCCGTGTAACTTCTCAGTCCTACACATATTTTTGCTCAGTCACAAATTTTTTTCAAACAAAATAAATTTACGACAACGCAATCACGCAATTCCGAATCGTATTGCAAAACACTTAGTTTATTTAGCATGGCTTGAAGAAAAACGATTCCTGCTTTGACTCGCGTTTTTAGCCTTAGTCTTTGTTTTTTTTTTGTAATTTATCACTTGATTTAAATACTCTCTCAATGTAACGACGAAAAACAATTGAGCGCTTTCCCGGATGTCATCTGAAAATACAGTTGAAATACAATTTGTAAAATGTATGATGATAATGACAATTGATTTACTAATTACAGAATGATTAGCAGTATGGAAGGAATGACCAATGTTGGCGGAGCTGGCGGCGGTCCGATACTGCAGACAATCCCCAACGACGACTCGAAAAAGAAACGTAAGTATTTCTCTTTTGCCCGTTTTTAGAATTCTACAGAGTCTTTTTATATTCTCGAATAGTCTCTATTTAAATTCGACTATAAAATATATATTATATGACGATTAATAATGCATCTTATAAAAAATACAAAGGGTTTCATAAATCATGAAGTATAGTTCATAATTATTACTTAAAATATAAGATTTAAAGAGTACTATGGATTTATACGTGAAGTTTTGTTTTTCTAGCTACTTAGTCCAATTTGATACTAATACTTAGGGGGGGAGTGTCATTCACACGGGCATACAGCATTTGACGGCTTTGTTGTTTCCAGGGAAAATATTGCCAATTTCATACAGTTGATTGTTAAATGTTGAAGAGATTTTAAATGATTTGTTGCACTCCACGAGTTCACTATAAGGGGTATACAGTGCAGGGGGAAAGCAGTTTTTACTATGTCACTGCAGAATATTTAGATTGTATTTATCTGTTATTCTCTGGATCCTGGATAAAAATATGTATGTGGGCTAGTTGAATTTCGTATTTAGAATCTATCCATATTAAAATTCGCCGTTGTACTATATAAAACAGCATATGAATAATAATATGTTTATATGTATAAGAATAGGAAAGAAATGAGAGCGGAGGAAATTTAAAGCAAAACAATAATGTGATAGAAAAGTGTAATAGAGAAATTTTTAGTGGGTTTGTGTGTATTTGTGTATATCTGTATTCTGTATACGAATGGATTCGAGACACATTTATTGTTATTGTCAAAGTCAACCTGTAGATATAGGTATATACTTGTGCAAGGATAGCAAGTCTCCACCCGCAAAAGATGTTTTATGTTTTCTGTTGTTGTTGTTTCGTTATTATTGGTGTTTCTCATATCCAGTCAGAAGTATGTACATACAACACAAAGGTTTATACTTTATACTTATAAAAGGTATATCGAAGTTTGAATTTGACCATAGAATCAGAATATCAAAATATCCATAGAGGCAGTATGTACGTATCATATGTAGGTACAGTGAAAAGTCACTTCATGCTGTGGCTTGGTTGCAGTGTAAAAAATGAGCCGGAAATAGCAGGGCAGTAGAATAAAAGAGACATCCGGTAAAAGAGACTAATTATTATTTTCGTCGTCGTTCTTCAATTCTCCACGACGCTCTCTGCAACTACTGTACGACTACGTCAACTAGTACACCAATATTATATGAGTATGTACTCAATCTACATACACAGTACACACTCACATCAACCCATATTATAGGGAAAGTAAACAGAAAAATAGGAACATTGGACAGGTACATTTGAATTTGCATCCGAATCCAAACATTAATACACTTTGCATATCAGACAGATACGAATACTACACAATTTTATCATATCTGTGTAATGTCCATGGAACGGTATGAAACAAAAAAAAAACTATGGGGGCATTTAATATCAGCGCTACATTTTATATTTATACACCTTAGGATTTTATTGTTACAAGTATACGGGATACAAAAGAATTGTGAGTAGAGTGTATACGATCCACAATTAATGTATTAGAGACAGAGAAAAATCCAGTGAAAAACCATGGGTATAGGTGTTTTCAACTTGGACAGGTAAATTTACTCAAGTTCCCATCCATCCATTTGCATTATTTTCCGTATTTCATTCAAATTATTCTTGTCTGTACATGACCAGATTCTCCCTCTTCCAAACTAAAAAAAAAATAAGCTTCACTCACCATGCCATGTGTCGTTTCTTCAAACTTCAACATTCAGATTCTTTACAATAGGTACACCATGTACCGGCACATACATGTAAGAATTACGCACAAAAAAAACAAACAAACAAAATAGTTTCTTTACCCTCTTCCCGTAACTTTTCCTTTTGTTAGATTGTAATTAAGAAATCGAGTCGGCTCTGTAACGGTCAAAAGTTGAAAGTCAAGTCAAAACGGCTTCAGACTCCTTCAAAAGTAAAAGTAAAAAAAAGGAAAGCATGAAAGCAAATGCGGCATCAGTGTACCTATAGAGTTATGAAAGTATAAGAATTTCTGGAGACAAATGTATTTTTTTGCAACAAATATAATGAGCGAGATTTGCACTATTAAATTAATAGTATTAATTATTAAATTTGAAATTTGCAATAAATTATTTCAAAAATTGTCACAATGACAAAGAGTTCAAATTTTGGTACAAGAAATGGTAGGGTAAAGTAGCACAACAAGTTGTCGGTCATAAAAGGCAAAAGGGAAATTGTGATGGCCATACCTACGGATTTAGAAATAGAATACTTTTTATGTGTGGTGCGGTAAGGAGAATAAAACATACATCTACATGTATATATTGCATATATAGTATGAGTTTGTGTCTGTATGTGGAATCGAGTATCGAGTTGATAAAAATTGGGGGTGAAGGTATGGAAAAGGATATGGAGAGTGTATTACAGAGTTTGTGTGTGAGTGTAGATGGGTAGGAGACGAAGGTGTCTCCTGTGGCTCTTCTTCTTCTTTCGTCTTCTGCGTGAGAAATTTAATCGTGGGAAATATCGGATCCCAATTGATGATCTTTTTCCTCAATTTTTTTCCGATTCTCTCCAAAAAAGCCTTCACTTTTGGAATGGAACAATCCGCCAACTCATCCTTACAAATCTGTTTCAAAGTTTCAATTCCCCCAAAAGTCTAAGTCAAATCCAAAAACGCGAGGAAGAAACGTACAGAGATGCTTTTTCCTCCTGATCTGTACACAGACACTTCTTCTTCTTCTTCGTCTACTTCTTATTCAAATCCCTACCAGTCAGACAGACCGTACATGTATGACTATAGGTAGGTAACTATTCTTTATTCCAGCGCGTCAAATTAGGAGTACCAGTGAAGAAAAAGAATACAAATTAGAATGTACCGATTTAAATACAGATGTAAAATATAAATGAAGACGTATAAAGTGTATTATCCATGTGTACGTATGAAACTTGTCTCAATCTAATGTAGTTGATAGTTTTCTACACACACATTTCCCTCGTATTCTCCATTCTCAAGTCTTTTTGTTGAAATCTACTAAAGAGTTTACAAGTTCAATTCAACAAGGAGATCCATGCAGAGAGCAGCTTCATCATACACACAATCTAATCTCATTCTCATTCTTTCCCCCTACAGCATCACTGAAACTTTAGTCAACGTTTTTTTCTATCTCTCTCTCTCAAGTCCTAACAATTCACCAACTAACTATACAAACTAATCGAGTCTTTTCAGGCTAAACCATACAGTATCCGAATCCGCTAAACAGATCAAGTGAACGTGAACATTTTGTGTCCGTGTATTAGATAAAAAAAGGGTTTTACATTTTTCTTAAAAAAAATGCTCACAAGTTAAAGTAGTGTGTTGTTGAAAGCTCAAATTATAATGGCAACATTATACGAGCGTATTTTTCTAATGAGCTACAAAGTCTTTTCTTATTGCCTTACAATATGTTATTTTGCACGTCTTCTTCTTGGTATTCGCTAAAAACACGTCTCAATATTTGCAAGTCGTTTGAATTTTAAATGGAGTTATTTAACAATTTGAAAGATTTTACATTTTACTGCTCACACAAAATATGCATGCAGAAAAAATGAGTTGACGAAAAGAGAAACTGTGACAAAGAAAAATTAATATCAGGAATTATGACATTGAAGTGGGAATTTTTGAGTAAAACTGAAATGGAAATTGACTTTGAAGAGTTGGTTTATTTTTTTCGTGTCGGTGGTCATATGATATAAAATAGTAATGATATATTCACGAAATGGGAAATGCACAACGTGTATATGTGTATATCTGTGCGTAGCAAGTTTTGTTTAATATTTTTTTGAGGGTAATAGGGAAGAAATTTAGTGAGATGAATCAGCAAATAAAGATGAGACTGAAGAATTACGAAAAGCTAAAAGATAAGTATTTTATTCAGAATTCATGTGTGTAGCTCCACTGCAGGAGGCAATGAAGATGTTAAAACAATTGTTGTTCTTACGATTAGTTGTTCCTCTCTTTCTCGACTCGACGAAAGATAGGTGTACACACTCAAGAAAAAGTCTGACGAGTCTGCCCAGAATCTTTATACATTTCTGTATAATTCCCTTGCAGACAAGAGTAACATGCATAATGACTATAATGACAGCTAGATGCCAAGTTGAAGTTCGTCTGTCGTGTTTCTTTCTATTTGTTTAAATTTTATTTTGGCTGCACACATATAACTTATACTGAATATAGATATAAGAATATCAGTAGGTACATTCATGAATCTATACTCGCAGTTTTTCTTACATACATACGAATATACAATCTGCACTTTTTAAAGGTTTTATCACATACAGATATATTTAGATTATATAACTTTTCTAGTAGCCCTAAATGTATTGTTTGTTGTGCCGTCGAATTTAAATTCGAATTTCGAATCCAGGTGGAATCAAAGAAATGGGAAAGGAATGCAACTAAATGTACGTGGGTAATTGTGTGTGTATCTAAATGTTTAGATTGAAACTGAATCCTAAAATTAAGTTGAGGTATATATAAAATGGAGCATGGTTTAAAATGTGTGTACGAAGTATGTACAAGTGATATAAAAATGTGTTGAGGAACGGTGAGTGAAACTATACCTACTTGGAGATTCACAGTTTGTATTTGTGTGTGGGCTACGTAATCAAATGATTTGATTTGAGTGAGTCTGCGACTGGAAGGTAGCTTAAAGAGATTATAAGAATCATCCCTCCTGCCTTCGTTTCCCTTTATTAGATTATCTGAACAATGAAACTCCAGGAGACGAGAATCAAAAAAAGAAAACTAAAGCCAAGCTATACAAGTTAAAAAAAAAGTAACTCCTTTCAGTTTCCAGTCCCAATAGCCAACAGCTTTAAAGTAAAATCTACACTCGGTAAAACTGTCGACAGTTTTTTTACTCATAATCTAAAATCGACATGGACATCATCATGTCTTCATTTATTTGAATTTTAACTCGATTTACCTCATGGACTTTTATTTATTTCAGTCCTTTCTCCATTCCCTAAAAAATGGCATCATTTTTACTGCTGTCAATTTTCCAGTGTGTTATAATTGTACACTCGTGCGATTTTACTCGTAGTCTACGTTGAATGAATATATATTACAATACATGTAATGAAGTCATTATAATTTTATTTGTTTTGACCGTTAAAAAAGCAAAGGGGGGAGGAATTCAAGTGACAAAATAAAATATTGTCGGGGGAATTTTTCACATTAAGCACAAAAAAAGAATTTTCTCATAATCTTGACTTGATTACATATATAATGACGTGTTGAATTACAACCGACAAGTGCTGATAATTCTCTCGTCAGTTAGTTTTAGTTAATACAGCACTTACCAACAATTTGCAATACTGGACTGTGTACACTCTATTCACTTATGGATATACATTATTCATGAGCGGGAGCTTTTTCGCTAGTACAAGTCATGCACATGGCCACTCGGAGTTGTTGCTATACATAAAAGATACTTTGTGTAGAATGAAAACATATTTGAAGGTTTTTCTAGTGAATACTCTGGACACTCAAGAACGTGGTGTAACATTGAAAGAGAGAGACTGACGACAGGAAGTTGCATCTTTTTTACCCAGAAATGTTACCTACATAAATAAAGCAGGTTTACACATAGTTTTCAACATGATATTAAACACAGGCTGTACACAGTATAAATATAATATGTATACATAAAATAGATAGTCTGAATGTGCTACCTCACTTGTACATTTTTTCCACCACTGTACTTCTGCATCCAGTATCGAGGTTTTTTTCCTTGATTCTCATTCTCTAAAAATTTATCAGAGTTGCAGCTCATTTATTTCTCATGTACAATGTATAGTTGTATAGTTGTATAGTATAGTGTACATTCACACAAAATTCTTATGTATTTCCAACTGGGCTAAAATATATTACAAACTTTTGGAAAAATAGAATATCGAAAGTCATCATTCCGTACAGTGGAATCGTCTTGATATTTGTGTTGACTTTACCTTAATTAAATAGCATTGGGATGATGTAATTTGAAACTTGAAGGATTTACGATATTGTACCTACTGTAGATATTTATTACAGATTACTTTTGAACACGAGTAAATAGCAGCAGTTACAACACACAGGAGTGAGTACAAAATACACGTTGGTCTGCCCAAAAAAATGGACTTGGACAATTTTTCAACTCACATGGTGATACACAGTAGCTGAATGAGAAGCATTGGAAATGCAGGAGATTGGAGGGAAAAAGTTATACTCATTTCATGTATGCATGCGATATGAAAGTATATGCATTTTCGTATTTGAGGGCTGTGTAACTATTGGAATATGAGGAACCTGGACTCGTGTGTTTTTGTAGCTTGGGATGATGGGAGTATAGTGAGAATCAAAGGGGGCAGTGCGTAATCATGACTTCCGGTTAGTCTTTTTTATGCTGCATATCAACTCTTCTTAATCTGGAATTTGGCTCCGGGCTCTTTTTCAATTCCAATTCAAATCACAACTATAGAAGCAACTACAGGGATGCAGTATATATATACGATATATATAGTGATATACAGGATGAGTAAGTCTACATTTACTTTGAAACGACGATGCTGACGATGACGACAGGACGACCACGACCACATGCAGTTGTAGCTCATAATCTTGCATTTTCGCTCCTGTTTCCTCCAAATGCTCTAACATCATGTAGATTCCATGTAGAGTCCAATTCCAAATGCTAGGTTGTAAATAAACTGTAGATTCACTTACCCACATCAAAACTAAAGTTGTAATAGCTAAAATTCGACTGGAACTTTGTAGTTAAGTTGTGCACATTCCATACAATACAAAGTATCAAAATCATAACAGTTTTTTCAGAATGCTGAAAACAGAGCTGGATTCCGAATCTCTCTGAAGAATATGTAATTTGAGTATGAAACAACACAGAGTTTCGATTATTTTTATATCCAATTTTTTTAGTTTATGTAGGTACCTATATGTCCTCCGCTTGTGGCTGTGGCTGTGGCTCGCTGATTGTCGTTAGCACATCCATGAAAAGACTGACGTCGTTGTCATTGTAGTTTTGTAGTTGTAAAAATGACACGTACTTTGAATGGAAAGAAAATTCAGCCTGCAGAAAAGATTGATTCCTTTGCTGTCTCATTGCTTGCCAGCGCATATATACTTGTACAAAGTTTTATAGAGTCACAGCCAGTTTTTAAGTGGAAACCTCTATTTTATCTTATATCATTCTACCCCAGCCCATTCTCATTCTCGTTCATGTTTTTTTTTTGTTAGATTTTGCTAATATTAGCCCTTACATTATCCTGGCTGTATATAGTTTTTCTATAAAGAAAATCCACGTGTTTCTTAATTCTCAATCATTTGCCATGGTAGGGAGTGAAGTCGTTGTCGGAGAGTCCAGTGATAAAATGTGTGTGTGTACGTTAAACACGTAATTTATATTGCAAGTAACTGGTCTTTTTCCCTCTCTGTTTTTATCTTATCATCCTCATTTTCATCAGCCAATTCAAAATCATATTCTCTCTAAACTCTAAAAGTCTAACATGCACACATGCATTGTAGCTTCTAGCTACATGCCAGTTTAGTTGTGCAAAAACAAGGGAAAAAAACCAATGGCCTTTTATGTCAACTTGTATACTTACGATATTCTCTATTTTGCCACAATTGCCACTGTCGTTTTGTCTTTATCAAGAATTTTGTGTATGTTTCTTAGTAAGACAGGAAGATCTTAAAAAAACCAGGCAAATCAACAAAGGAGTCAATTTAAAACATACAATAAAAAACCAGAGCTAATTTCAACAACTAAGAAAATTTCAACTGCCTTTGTCCTTCCATTTGTCTTCAAACCAAGTAAAATCAGTGGAAATGAATTCTATATTATGTATTTCTTTTTCTCCTTCATTTAGCCCGTGGAAGATTTTACGGTTGAGAATTTAAACGATTCTTATCAATGTGTATACAAAATTTAAATATATTTCATAAGTTATGAATCATCCCCGTATGGTGAATTCAAAGTAATATTATAGCAAAGAAATAATAGAGGACATATATCATATATGTAAGTATATAATAAGTTTAGTATGCATTAGTGAACGTTTCTACTGCAAAATAATATATTTTTGCTGATTAATCATCAAAATTCCCCACTTTTTTTCACAACTCTTCACAGCGGACACAAACAGTAGTTAAAATGCTCTCCAGGACGCGTGTTGCCTCTCACCTGAAACAAAAGTAATCATGGACATAAAGCTGTGGAGCACACAATCACAAAACCAACTCGACTACTGCTAATGAAACTTTCTGCGTTTGCTTTTGTTTGCACACTATTAAAATTAGATGAAAAAAGAATCTAATGTTACTCAGTGTATAGAGGCTATATACATATGGAAAAGAATGTAATCTGATGACTCTCACTCATTCATTGTTGTAGGAATACTTTTGTGCATTTATTTATGCTGCAACGAGTTCAAATCATAAATAGTAAACAGTAGAATTAAAATTAAAACAACACAGACAAAAAGAGTATAGCAAAACTTGTGTGTACTTGGGAAGGAAAAAAGTCAATTTCAAGTCGCTTACCCGCAGTAAGTATGTACAAATTAAACCATGTACGATTAGTCAAACTCAAGAGGCCATGCAGCCACAAGGAATATTACAGATTATAATATACTCACATGAAATTTGAAGCGCCTTCAAAGAGAAAATGAGCTGGATGGAATGAAAAAAATACGAATAGCTGAGTTAGGAGAGAGAGAGAGCATGTGATGAGGGATTTCGTATTGTAGATTTAAGATTTAAAGAATGTTTTCGTTTAGTCAACTTTATATTAAACGGAGGAGAATACTCAAGCCAAAGGAAACATGCAATGAGGTCATCATTTATCGATTGCCGAGATCATCATATATAATCAAGGATTTATATAGCAAGACAAACTAGTTGAAAAATCCTCATCACGATCTTGGCTTGAGCTTCCATTGCATTGTCTATAGAGATCCTGTATATAACTCTAAGTTGTATACTCTAGGTAGACGGTCTGGAGTAAGAAGAGTCTAAGAATAAGAGCAAGAGCAAAATACGATTAAAAGATTAATATGGAATAGCCTTCACGTACCATCATGTATACATATACGAGAGAGTGTATACCGAAAGTATTATCATATTTAAATTCAAAAGGAACGAATCCTTCATCTCCTATATAAAGGACGAAGAGTATTCATATAATATATATGTACAGGGAATAGGTATATGGTTTAGATTTAATTTCGAACAAGTAAAGTACTGAAGTATTGCCGACTGCCATAAAGTTCCGATGAAAGAAGGAAAGAAAGGCGAAGGCGTAATCATAATCTCTCTTGTGTTTACTCTTATACCTTTGACTTTTTGCGAAGATTGCTTCTGCTGATGCTCCCGGTGATAAGTGCATGGGTTTCCTCCCGTATCTTTTCCCTCAGCTTTTATTGGTAGTAGTCGTCTCTTTGTACCATCAAGTTGAGTCAGACCCATGAAATGGTTAATAACTAATCGTTATGTGTTGTCTTTGATCTCATCGTCAGACTCAGGATAAAGCTCTGTGTGCCCATCTCAAAACTTTCCCTATTACCAATTACACTACAAGCTCCGCATGCTCTTTCTCATGCCTCTACATGCACTCATATTGGAACAAATCTGATGTTATTCACAAAACAATTTGAATTACCGATGAAGATCACCAGTACTTTACTCATTAACTAATCTAATTTTCTCTGAGAAAATCTTGACTCAAGAATAATCCGGCTTGTTTTTCCATTACTACCGAAATTTTGTACTCTAAATCCTGTATCCATTTAAATGTACTAGAGACTCTATACATGAATGGGCACGTATCTTCAAATAAATATGATGCGTGTTTGTGTGTAAATTCTATTTCTAAGTTCTATTGTTGGTACCTATTGTGTTCTTTTTTGAGGAATTTTGGAGTGACAGTCGTATTTAGGAGTAGTTTGCACGCATACATTTTTTGCAGATTTTTCAATAGTAATAATGATAAGGTATACAAATACGTAGGTCAGGCCGAATAAGAGAAAGAAAGCAGAGAGATTTTAGAATTTGCCTGTTGTAAAATGATGACAAAGAGTAGACGTAGTTTGTATGGTATAAGTTTAGTGAAATGAAATAAAATTTAGTCGCATTGTTTAACGAGAAGAATATCATGTGACGAAAATGTATTAACTATACTATAGCGACAATGTATGAGGAGTGAGGAGTATATTAGTATATGTATAATTCTGAAATATAAAGTAGATAAAATGGAATAATATGAAAGAAATGGAAAATAAGGCGGATAATAGCGAGAAGTGGAAAATGAAGAAAAGCAGAGGAGATGTTTGTATATATATCCATATATGTATGTATGTGTAGGAGGATGAAGATGAAGACAGTCGCTTTATATTAAAGAATAATAATCAGAGAGTTTTTCTAATGGAGTCACGGAATTGTGAGCACGCGACGGTGGCGGCAGCCGCGAATCCGAAATGTGTTTTCTTTCTCATTTTCCTTTACATATTTCCTTCCTTCTATTCCATAAACCCTCTGACTCTCTCTCTCTCTCTGAATCTGACTCTCTCTCTCTCTCTCTCTGAATCTGACTCTTACACGCATTAACTAATCGTACGTTGTCCGTCGTACTCGTAAGCCAAAAGATTTTCTTCGTTAGTTTCTTCTCCTGCCAAAAGTAAAGCGAATGTTTGTTCACTGTATACACATGTAGGTATTACTAGGTCTGTCCATGTCCTGTGAGTAAAATGTATGTGCAGTGTGCTCATAATACATCCTTTGTATTACAGACTTGAGGCTAAAACTGAAAGATTCGTTTTCGTGTGATGAGATAAAATAAAATAAAATAAAATGAGAATTTAGAGGCAAGAATCAAGGATCCAGCCAAAGAATAATACATGTAATGTGTACACGTACATAGTGCAAGAGAGATAACATTTAAATCTTTGAATCTTCTTTTTTCATCCATAGACGAGTACTCATGTACAAAAAGTCAACGTATTTTTTATTATGACAGCAAAACTAAACGTTAGGAGGGGCGAGAGAAAGAATGAAAGAGAAGAAAAAACTAAGGATCAAAAAATTTACATTGAAGAAAAAATACAATCTGAGTTCTAGAATCTACAGTTCTACACTATACAAAGTACAAACTCGAGACAAAAAGGACGGCTTCAACTTCATACTAAAAGTAGATATTACGCACTAGAATCTACACAGAATACTAAATGCGAAAGTCAAGCCGTTTCTTGAACATGTCACATGTCGGACGTCTAGTGCTTGAACTCGTATACCATATAAAGTCTAGGCCTAGAAGATGCTCTCAAATTGTTCTCTTTCCCCGTTTTGCTTTTAATACCACTTCTTTTCCTATTCGTATTTAACTGAAGTTGGAATCTCAGTCTCGAAAAACACACAGAGAGACACAAAGAGAAAGAAAGGGGGAATGGAAAACGGCATTCATTTGTATTCTCTTAATGGAGCTCAAGGAGTCGTCGTCAATTTCCATGTTTTCTGAAGAAACGGCCAGTTTTCAACTAATTATTCTTGATTTATGCCTACAGCGTACATTTTGTATCCTTCACCAATGTACATAGGTATTAGGTATACAATTTTGTCTTTTTTCTTACCATTTTCCCTAGTTTTTATTTTGCAATATTTTAATTTAAGAATTGAAGATTCACACTGTTTTGACTTTAGTTATATGAAAAATATTATGAATACGAATAGGAAAGTGTTCGAAACTCGTAGTTTGACTTATTCAAAGCTCCACAACATGATAATATGATTATGTAAAAGGTGTACTGATAATAATTTTGAAATGGATCCAATGAGAAAATCGGTTAGAAAGAGTTTGGAGGTGTATTGCAATTTTGCTATTATTAGACTTTTCTCTCGTTGTTAATTTATGAGCAGTGGTCCACCCTACCAATTGTTAGATGATTTTTAATTTATGTTTATTACCGTTCAGTTGTACCCGTGTGCTGCGTTGTACTTGTGTGTGTGTTGCGATTCTTGAGCACTATTATAATATTAAATTATACGACCCAAAGATGCTGTATAGATACCTAATGTACCATTCTATATACTAGAATATATACAGGGTAATATGTTCTCTTTTAGTACCTACTTTACTCATTTCATATACGCTATTAGCTGGTAGTCATTAATGTACCTACTTTCAAACTATATGCAGCTCCAAACACACAATACGGA
The DNA here is from genome assembly GCA_034699125.1 of Gisinianus flammeolus. Lineage (NCBI taxonomy): Eukaryota > Metazoa > Arthropoda > Collembola > Symphypleona > Katiannidae > Gisinianus > Gisinianus flammeolus. Next base: position 70,710 of record JAIUND010000218.1, on the reverse strand, counting down.
ATACGGATATTCAACATTCATCGTCTCCCATCTTTTCCATCGAAGAAATCTGCTGATGCTATAATAGTCAAGTTGACTAACAATATTGAAATACTATATCGATATTTATTCTTTACCATCAATGTAATTAATAATCAGTAGAGTACACGAAATAATCTAAATTATTTCAAATTAATAATTGTAATAGCAAACATAAACATATCTGACGCCTAACTCAATTTAATTCTGACATCGTTTGCATTAGATTTGTTTATTCGTTTGCATTCATTCATAATCCCATCAGAATGAAGCAAGATGAAAAGAAGCGTTTGAGTGGTTTGACGGTAGACAAAGGGAATTTAAATCGACTGTGTAATTCACCAAGGAAAAAAATGTACTATGGGTACAAAAAACGAATGTGAGATTACTAAATACTGATATAGTGGTAGAAGACATGAAGTGAAATCACAACGATAATCATATACATTTACTGTAGAATGACAAGTTTTTTTTCCATTTCAAAAATGTAATTATAGTTGAGTGATTAAACAAGTCGTTTAAGAAAAAATGGATTCAAGTTGGTAGTAGTTGGTTTGGTAGAGTAATGATAATTATTAAATGAGTTTACCAGGAGCTTAATTACCCATTGGCTTTGTATAATAATCAGGTTGTGTGTGTGTATTCATCAGGGAAGCATTAGAATTTCTCTTTATCATAAGATTCATCAGTCTGAGGATTGGAGATCACATTTTTCCAAAAGTAAAAAAAATTAAATGTTTAAAGTCTCGAAAGACTTTAACAACTGATTGTGATTATCGTTGATGGTTGTGTGTAAATATCGGTCACTGAAGCTCTTGTATAAAAGAAAAGGCCAGAGGCCATATGCCTGGCTGTGCGAGTGTGTGTGTGTGTGGCTAGAACAACATCTTGAAGCAGCTCGAGAGAGTATTTATGAGCTCATGTTTATGATCATCATGTCATTAGTGTTTTGTATTTGAAAGGGTCAGCAGTTAGCAAGTTAACAACGCCACTTTCCAAGTCAGCACATGTTTTTTTCTCCACCTAAATATGGTTAACCCACACAGCCACTCGCACTCGCTCACACACACTTTCAACACGCAAAACACAAGAACGAAATGTTCTCTCTCTCGTTCTTTTCGGTTTGGATATATACATACTGGAGATTCTCTCGTATATTACATATAATATGTATGTACATATACCTAGTCATAATCATCCGTGTAGTTTTTTGGGTCTTGAGATTTCATCTCCTTCTTTTTCGTTTAAAGTTTTTTCCCTCATGTAAATCACCGTGAGGGATACGGGAGTTATTACTGGGTGGTTTCTTCTTGTGGCTTATGGATTTGCATGGCACGGGTGAAAATTATACACATTTACACTTTTCAGTTTCAGTTTCTTAACTAAATTGATCCTTCTCGGATTTCCGAGAATATTTGGCATTTATTACCTTGTTAAATTTAGTCGCATGTTTCATTCAACATGGTGTATACAATATTGTGAGTGTGTCACATTTTTTCAGTATTTACGTACGAAGAAGGGAGTGGGACGTTTGATACTTGAAGTCAAGATGGCGCTTTCCATGTACGGACAAGCAAACGGTTCTGGAATTCTGGAGTTTCTTGCTTGAAACTTTCAAGTTGAAAGCGTATGAATGAAGTCTTCATTAAAACTGTTAACGTTGAGAGACTCTTGCATATTTGGGAAAGAATGGAAAGGCTAATGAGTAAATAAGAGAAAACACAAGTAAGTAGCTGGAATGAAAGTTGTGACTAGTTGTGTCATAATACGTAATAAATGTGCGTATGTACACTGTACACTAGTGTCTAGTGGTAATATGACTGTGATTAGAGCGATTAATTATAGTTATTAATGCGCAATTTCCCAAGATGGTAGAGCTGAAGGAAATTGCATGGTTTGATGATCAAGATGCAAATGGATGGATTAAAATGGGGTACACATGAGGGTAACAAATTTCGTTAGCCCCACCAAATGGAAATTTATAGCCAACATTATTATTACTATTAATATATGACACATTTGAAAAATCAGGGGTTAAATTCTCAATTCCAATTTCCAACCCTCACATTTGATATTTCATATTTCATTCCCTCTTCAAGTTGCACCTAATTGTGGTACTGATTATTTTGTCCATATGTACACTATGCACTCACAGTCTACATCAATGTACAAATAATACTTTTATTGAGCTTTTTAAAAATATTCTGCTTTCGTTTAATTGCGGTAATAAGAGCAGAGAACTGCCTGAAAGGATTATCTTCATTCTGTATACAACTCTTTTTTTTATGTGTATGAAAGGTAGTTTATGAATTTTGTTTTGTCAACATGCTCCTTGGGGACATTCATTTGAACATCAAAAAAGACGAGAGAAGCTCGAGTAATTCTCAAGAGTTTTGAAATGGGACGAGAACTGAAAAGGGCAACTGACTCAGGGCAAACTATATGTATCGCTATATTGGAAATGAATAGGAGTGTAAATGCTTTCTACATCTCTGGTTCACAATGGCAGTTTACAAATGTAGGTACATCTTTTATCACTTGCATCACATTAGCAGAGTAATTGTCAATCGGATTTTTTACAAGTGTATTATTACCGCGACATATTTTTCATTAAGTTACACAACTATATATGTATAGAAATATATATATTTGTGCACAATTAATTTGCATACTTTCTTGGAAAATAAATTTATTGTTGGGTGCTAGTGTGCTAGAGGTTGAAAATGGACTAAAGGCAGTTGATAGAATAAAAACGAGAGATGTTCTGGAGATAATCATATGTTGCAGAAAATGAAGTAACCAAAAAAAGTAAAATAAACCATGATAACTCATGAGAATTGTTTGTCAATACACTGCATGGATACACAGGGAAAACATGGTGTTCACAATGGAAAATGGTGAAGAATAATTGACGTTTTAAGTAATTGACTCGTCATCAGATGAAGATAAGCAATCTGAACATATTCGAGTGGACTCTTACTTTTGTATACTTAGAGCTCGTACATATGTATAGCTGATACATGAGGATGAGGCGATACCGATGAGAGTAAAGTTAATGTTGATAGCCTTAATAAAGGATGGTTTGTATGGTATTGGTAAGGTTAGCGTTTGAAACAGATGGTCACTCTTGATAAAATATTCGTCTGTTCGCGTGCTCTCTCTCTGTTCAAACAATCCCCAAGTGAACGCTTCATCACCTCACAAATCACAGAGACGAGTACACACACAGATTCAAAATACACACACACAAACTCATAATATACAACTTATCTATTTCTCTCACATGTACAATGGGTACACACATAAGGAAGATACGGAAGATGGAAAAAGCTCAAGCTCGGCACACACAAGAGTACTATCATTTTATCAGTGAGTTTTTGAATGTACAGAACAGAATGGGTAGGAGAAAGAGAAGGCAGGCCGAAAACCAGTATTAGTATTAGTATCAAAAGCAGAACCAGAACGAGTTGTTGTGTTCCTCACTCACTCACTCACTCACTCATTCATATTACTTACATACATGAATGCGCGTTTCCTTTCAACGGAATGGAATCTTGGGACCACTCGCTCAGTCAATATCTAAATTCCCAACGATACTACAGTCCTTGTGTTTATGTATGTACAAATAACTACAAAACATATCAACTAATGTTCTGTGTGATGCTGAGTGAACTTTTCACGTCCTCGTGGGCAGAAAATGGACAATTTTCTACTACTACTTCTGGAGATTATGCACGATAGTCCTTTTGAAAATGCGACGAGCCGTCCTGTGTCCATTAATCGGGAAAGAGACAACTTGTCAATAGTATGCCAAAATCTTCTTTTTACTCTACAGACCAAATGATTATTCGATGGATAAAAATGATAAAATGTAGATGCGAAGAATTTAGTTTAGCTATAATTTTTACGAACAATTTGGCAAAAAAAGAGTTCCATAATACAGATATGTATTGAGTGATCGCGTGACAAACCGTAATTTTCACGCAGACAATAACAATGTGGTACATATAAGCCACCCTGGGTCATAAAAATAACAGGATTTCACACTTTAAAAGTCAATCAAAGACTAATAAAATGTAGAGGAAGGATACACACTAGAAAACACTTACAAGTAAAGTACTGTTGTCAATGGGAGATGACGATGATGAGAAACTAATCCGATTCCAAAAATGTTCTTTTTTTGTGGCTTGTATAAAAAAACCACGTGGAGAATTTTCCAACGCCGAATTTTTTTTCCACAGAGTATAACAGAGAGGTTCACACGATAAAGTGATTGTAATGTTCACTTATGGCTTGTACTTTGTGCTTTTTCCTTGTTATACGGACAATCCCTTTGAAATCCTCTTGATCTTGTTACATCCCCATAATGGCCAAGTAGCATACAATACAATCCCACCACATTCATTCACAAAACTTGATCCTTCGATTCCTCATCCTGTGAATCCTGTGGAAAGATCCGAATCAAATGCTTTCATGTACAAAGGGAAAACTTTTAACAGTCGACTGTTTGCATTTATGTATATAATCTGTAACAAAAGAAGTTTTAGCATTCAACTTGGCACTATGTGTAAGTTATAATCTAGTCTGCCTAAAACAAAAATTGATACAGCATACCTGTATCAATCACATGTATGAGAAAATAAATGAACTGATTTCAACTAGGTTTAGATTTTTGAGAATTCAAAATTTTCTTCTCTTACCTGCTACCGTATTTTAGACAATTTCCATTTGAAGACCGTTCGTTACTTTGAATGTAAATTAAATGTTTGGGTTGGATTTACATTTTGACGTGAAGACGGAAAAAGAAAGGAATATATAATATATATATATATATTATATATAGAATGCCAAAGGACATTAAGATTTGGTGACAGCGTTTTGTGGTTGTGACTTGGACACTGTCCTTGGTCAGAATACAGAATAAAATTCCAAGTTCAAGTCAAAAAGTCCTCGTGGTACTAGTTTGGTTCAGTGTGACGATTTGTCTCCCATTTGAATGACTAAAACGGAATGACTGACTGTATCTCGGTCATCAAAAACATTTCACATCGTCATCATCGGAGTCAGTTGAGTGAGTGACTATACGCTCTGTCGATCGTCCATGGACCGTTGGTTTACTATGTAACATGTACACTAGCTTTTACTAACTATGTGTGAATGTACACACACATACACACACCCAACTCCACACACATACACACACATATATAATATAATATTATTAAATACTCGTGGATCATATGGTTTGGTTTGCTATGGTACGTTGGGTGTTCACGAATATCGACGGCAAAGTGAGGACAAAACCAAAAGTATATCATACAAGGTCTAATATATATGTATATATCTATGAAGAAAGATGAGAGAGAGAGAGAGAGAGAGAAAACTATTAGGGACTAGACAAATCTACAATCTACACATTACCGTATTTATAGGTTAAATTTTCATTCATGAAAATCATCAATGAGTTTCATTACATACGATACTATATACCCATTCACAGTAGTCTTGTGTCTCAAGACTCAACCTTATATTCATTTAATATTTATATGGATATGGATAGGCGGCATATATATACGCACAAAAATATCACACATAATAAATGCCAATGACACTGAAATTGAGTATTATGCAAAATTACACTCACGATACATAATTTATGTACTCGCATCTCAAATCATGATACACCTTTGTACAGTTTATATCTGTAACCGAGGAAATCACGGTGATTCTTTCTCTCTATTGAAAATCATATGACCGTTCAATTTCACGCCAGTGCAAGGATAAAAGGATGTGTTATGAGATCCTATTCATATGTACATTATTTTTTATACAGTTTCCATTACATGAATATTCACAATTACCCTGTTCAATTTCTTCTTCTTTCAGTTGAAATACCAACAGAATGGTCAGGACAATAACCAAATATCAGTATAGCACATTTATGTTGCTTAAAAGACTCATATATAGACAGTCATCAGTCATCTACACAAAAGGGAAAAGTCAACAAAGAACTTTTCCTTTGACTTTAGTTTTGCAAAATTTCCTTTTTTTGCAAAGGACTAAAACTGCAGAGGTAGAGTGTGCGCCATCAAAGAAAACCACAATTATGAAATAAATAAAAAGGCCTGTAAATTTATGAATATTAATAATTTCAAATCTGTTCAAATTTTTTTATCCACTAAACTTCTGTGTGTAATTATTCAAAATAAACTTATAATACAGTTGAGAAAACTCTTTAGATTCGACCATTATCAAATTACAAATGGCAGAAATCCCGTTTCTACTTGTGAAATAAAAATCGCCAACTTCAGAAAACCAAGAAATGTACATGTTTCCGATTGCGGTTTATTCAGAATACAAATGGCAAAAGAAAAGGAAAAAACGTCTGAGATTTTTTTTCATAATTTGAATTGAATTTGGAATTTTTGTAATCATGCCAAGTCCGACAGTGGAAAGCGTACAGACATAGAATGACCGAACCACTAGAAAGACAGAGAGAGAGAAAGAGTCTATAAAGACGTACAAGGAATAAAAAACGAAGGGTAAACTAAATATTAAAAAAGAACAAAAGAAATGAGAGCCGCAATAAATCAAAATATTGTCTAGCTGTCGTTGTCTGTGCCTCAAGTTTTCTTTGACTGTCTCCCGTTCTCTCTCTCTCCCTTTGACTCTGGTATTGGCTATGACTCTCCGACTCTTTGAGTTCTTACTCTCTGGTTGTCCTCACCCTAGAAAATTCGTGAGCGAAAAAAGCAAAAAAAACGAGAGAAGAGTTTGCCTCATGCTCCCCCGGGGGAATAAATGCGAGACACAAGGAGAAAAGTAGGAGTAGAAAAAAAAACGAATGTAAAGATGTGTACATATACTGGCATTTCCTACGAGTTGTATTTCTGTGTGTGGTGATGTGTTCCATCGTAGTGGATTCTACATAATATGCGACTCGGAATTAGAATTACACATATAGAATCAAGAAACAAAATTAGAATCCGAATTAGAATCCTGGAACCTATCTGAACAGTACGGTGAATAGTGAATGGCAAATAGCAAAAAGAAAATTAACTTGGAAAGTCTAAGAGCATCTCATACTGCTCTAAAACCATATAGAGATACGAACTACAAACATATATATGTATAGAATTTCATCTTGATGATGATGATGATGGTGATACTCTTGGTCTTTGATATTATTAGTGAGTATTAGTAGGGAAACGGAAAACCTTAATACGTATCGTAAGTATGAGCATAAGTATTTCCCTGTGATTCTCAAAAAAGTCAAAAACTGTAGCAGCCAGCTGGAACTGGAACTGAATATAACCCGGGGTTTTTTCCTCTTTCCTTTTTCTCATTTTCTCATTTCTTTCTCTCTCCCTTTCTCAGTTTTTGTAACAATGAGAAGAGTTTTGCCTTGTTCTTTTTTTTCTACGTCTTTATGAAAAATAACTTTAATATGCCTACTTGAGAGAGAATAATAAGCTGCCATGATGAGCACTCGTATTGCTCATATTAGTATCTAATCTACTTATACCCGGGCCTTCTCATCCCACACAAGCTCCAGAATTTAGACTACGATAGTAAATAGACTCTATTATATTTTTATACTATAGATTTCCAAGTTCTCAGTTCCTCCTCCGTTTACGTTTAGCACTACATGCACATATATGCCTACTGTGTATGTAGGTACATGTATAGATATGGAGAATTTTGCATGTGAGATATGAGATATGAAAATGTCAATGCGCAAGAGAGTTTGCTTCCTTCTCTCTCTACTCTGGCCCTTTTCTCGCGTCATTTTCATAATAATAATAATAACACTATCTATTCTCTGGCGTGTACATTGGAGACAGGGAAGACTGTGTGTGATGTAACAAAATAATGCTCCAATATATCTAACCAAAATATGACATGTACATAAAGAGACTGCCTACGTATTCCCGTACATATATTATTAAATAGGGTATTAAGAGTAGAAAAATAATATTAGTGTTGCTTTTAGCATGAACATATTGTCCAATTTAAGGCATAATATAATAATACGGATATATGTACATTGGGTGTGTATTTGGTATATTCTTAAATTTGGTTGGAATATATATAGGGAAAGATTGAGATGAGTTGAGTATAGAATGTAAAGTAGGGAAGTCAAATGAGGGTATTAGTCAGTCAATATGAAAACATGGTTGCATATTTAGTTTTACTCTCGAGAATTTCGAGACTGACGATGAGGCATATACAGAGAGAGAGAGAGAGTTTAGAGAGTTGGCAGCCAGCCGGACGAATATCTGTAGCACTCCACAGCACCTTCCTCGTGTATAAAATAGATAGAATATAATGTAGTACACATACGCAAACACATACACACATTACACACACCATATATATATCTATATGTATGTACCTATATATGTGTATGTTTGTACAAGATAGGCGATCGTTTATGTATACATATGGACGTCATTGTGATATAAAGTTACGTAAAGTAAAGTCTCCTCTTATGGATGATGCCATTTCACGGTTCGTGCGGATAGCTTCGCTTTTCCCAACGACCGTCGTCGCGTTATCATCATTAATGGGCACTCTACGTAAATTAGCAACGTATGAGTTATGATGATGAACAGCCAGACAGAAAATTTCTTCTTCTTCGTCTTCTTCATCATCTCTACCAACATCTCTCTATATTAATGCACAATTTCCCTATCTCTCTCTTTCTGCTATAGGATATTTTTTTCTGTTGACTTCGACTTTGAAGCGCCTTTGTGAATTTTCAAAGATTTTTTTTTGTTATTTTGGCAGATTTTTAACAAGGGGGTTTTTAGCTTTTTTCTGTCACATTATCTGTTTTCACATGTTCATTTAAAATCTCCATATTTCCATGCATGAAATCTGACTTCAAAACCAAAACTCAAATGCAAATGCAGTTCCTCGTCAAGTTTTCGGAGTATTCTGTATTCTGTACAAAATGCATTAATTTTTAAATGTGCTCATTTAGCAGCGTAATATTTGGTTGTAATTTTTTATTACTCAAAAGAAATATCAACAGAAAGAAAACGGTGTTTACATTAATTTTTAAAGGGGATCGAGAGAGTTCCGAGGTCATTTTTTGTGAATTATAATTAAAGAATTCAGATTCAAACTTGAGAGACCCTAGAACTAAAATATATGTAGAAAAGTTTGAGAATGTAAAATGAAAATGTGTGGGCTTTATTGTATTACCTAATTACTCAGAAATCCGAATGGAGACTAATTAATCTGTTTACACTCGAGAGGAAGAAAAATTATCTGAGGAAAAAGAAAAACTAAAAGGAAATGTATAAATTTTTTGGCCATTTAATTTCTCTTCCTCGTAACTACAGATTAACTCTAGACTGGGTACACAATGGGACACTCTTTGATCTTTCACATGAGACTAAAAATGAAAATGAAAGGAATCATTGAGACAGTACAACTGTTTTTTTTGTCCGTATTCCGTGAATCCTACATTTCTTAGTTTTTTTTCAAAGGCAGTTAAAGTGTACCTATCTATACACTGTTTGTCTCCGTGTATACTTGTTCCTTTTACTCTCGTATTTTTCTGGCTTCATGCACCGGTGACGAATTGGAATTGTACTAATTTTGCATAATTGTTCTAACAAAGAATTCAAATTCATGTAGTTAAATATTATACAAGTTGATACAAATTATATCACAATGTATTTGTGAGCAAGTTGTACAGTTAATATGTTGTATCTTATGGAATAAGCAGACAACTCGCAGACATTGTAATGTGTCATCTTCATTTATAATTTTTCAGAATAAAGGGTAATTTATCACTTTCCTTGTTGCGCTCACACACGTGTCCACATTGTCAATTTCTCGCACTACTTTTTTCTTGAAAACAACAAAAAAACAATGAAAGTGAAATAATTATCATTATTTACTAGTTCAAGTCGAGCTTAATAAACTACACGGAATCCGTATTACAACAAAATGACAATGGTGTTTTCACTTTCCATAAAGTTTGAATTTGTTCAAATTCTTTATGATGTATCAAAAAACTTCAAAATGGTTTTGTTCATGTGCCCGTACATCATGTTTTTGATTTCATATCGTATATATGATATGAAAGGTTCTACACTGTGTACTACTACGTATAAAGCCGATGCTATTAAATGTTGGTACAAGTTGGTGCAGTGAAGGTATAGTTTTGCGTGAAGGATATTGGTAGTGAATAAATGAAATTCATTATGCGATGGTGTGGCCAGTTGTCAATGTGAACAGTTGATGGGATTTAGAAGTGGATAATAAATACGTTTAAGTGTATCTTCACTCTTTACACCGACTTACATTACGGGCACAATGGCAATATAAAGACATGCGAGAGGATCCCTTATATGTATGTGTATGAATTCAAAGTATTTCATTGTGAATAACTATAGGGCTCGCTCTTTCTCTTTCTCTCGTGCATTATCCAGAGCCTCGGATCTCCGATGAGTGTTGTAAACGCATAAGTACTTGTGTATTTTCTGTTGGCCCTATTATTACAGAGACACTGATATATATATACATTTTCAATGTATGAACTTTGTACGGCGTAAACGTAAAGCCTCTGGAAGTCTGGAACTTTGGATTTATAGCCGCATGCCATAATATTATAGCCAAGATTTGCCTTTGGTTTTGGTTTGACTGCATTATTGAGTGTGTCTGTGTTTGTATATACATGATAGTATATATATATATGTAAGTATAGATACGTTTGTCGTTTAGGTTTTTGGATGTAGTTTATGTATGAGTGTGTGTGTGTGAGAGACATACACACACATTTACTTTACATTGACTCCCGCTTTTCCATCCCTCCAACAATGAAAATCACTTTTCAATGGACATGGAAACCTTTTTCTTTTGGTCTTTGGTCTTTTCCTCTTTTCCCTTTAGCCTCCGCTGCCAAGCTATTTATTATGAACTGGAGTCGACAATTGACTGGGAAAGGTATATATACATAAATATTCAGAGTCGAATATTGTATACATAATACATACTCAATAGTCATTTAGCAGAGAATAGGAATCGCATGTACACCTTCGTATTATCATAATCTATGTTTGCCTGTAGTAACCATTTGACTGTCCGAAGTCCGACTATTCTGACAGCAGAAGCTAAACTATACGGTTTTACACGTACATACATATTAATGGGTATAATACCAGCCCTGTCGATTTTCTCATTCTCATTTTCTGTGTGACTCCACATGACCAGGTGACGACCCAACAATAATAATTGTGTGTACCGTCCATTCTCAAGTTGAGTTGATGTAGGTACACCAGAAAATCAAAGCTAGGCTATTGCCAAAGTTAGATATAATAAAGGAGGGAGTCCACGTTACATGGGAGTCCTCAACTCCTCAATCAGACCGAGAGCCAGACCATAGAAGAAGTAAAAGAAGTGAATTCTTTTGCAGTGTAAAATCAGAACGTATGTACAAAATAAAGAATATGAAAAATTCCGTTCACATGACTGAATCCTGAAATCCTGCAATTGAGTGAGAGTTAAATGTCTCAAAAGTGGGACAGAATAGGACAATGATTACTTTTCATAGTTGACATCATCTTATATGAAGAACTCTCTCTCTCTCTCGTTCATTCATATTTACTATATGATTACAATATTCTGTAGTATTATGTAAAAGAGGAATTGAGAATTCACTCAAAAGCTTTGGCACTGATTCCTAAATTGTAATTATGTAGAAAGAAGGAACAGTTGACTTGATTGCATTCCCTTGGAGCCCTCTCGATTCCTGGATTTTCTGTATATTTTTCCAATTGTTGACACTGACGATGAGGTTTTTTTTGAGAGTCAGGGGAATGGGAAACACAGAACTCAACTGGAACTGAACTTGTTTTCTGCTTTCAAAAATTTTAATTTTAATATTTTCATTATTTTTACAGTTTGCACAAAAAGAAAGAGAAAGATTTTCTTCTCACGCATTTCCGAACTTCAAAGTAACGAGAATCCAAAAAGCTTTTCCGTATGCCGTATTTTTAGCTTTTAGAAGTGTCCATCCGTTTGGAACTTGACCGAATTCTGAATTCCGAGTTCAGAAAGTCCAGACATACAATTTCAATAGGAGGATTAAAAGAATACAGTTGAGGTTGGGAACTGTAGGGAAGTAAACTGAGAGTAAAAATATAAAACTAAGGATTTCTAAAGAATGATAAAAGTATCAGGTAAGATGGACAAAGGTCTTCATACTCACAAGTAGAAGGAATCTGGTTTTTTGATTATTATTTGAACTCTCATGCAAGCATCGTATCATTTTCCCTGTTCCAGTATTTCCCATTTCATTTTGCGTGTAAACATCCAGCACTGAATAATATCCTGGACTCTTTTTCCTCAAAAAATACATGAAAACTGGTTTTGGACCGGCCACAGCAAAGGCAAGTGGGCATGTGAACTGTTATATAATATTGTTGTGTCACCTTAAAATATAGTGGCAAAATACAATCCGAAGCTATACACATGCATTTTGGGATTTTCAAGCAAAACTCACAAACGTCTAGATCAAACTAAGAAATCCGAGTAGGTAGGTCATACTTACTATATGTAGGTTCAGCTCTTTCACTATCATAATAAACATATAGTGTATACTTAAGGGTCTGTTATATACTACTCACTTGCATATGTAAAAGGATTCGAGAACTTTAAAAAATCTGAATGACATTCAACCAATTGAACCACAATACGTATGTACAATGATGGAGTTTGGCTTATAAATATCCCGATCAATTCCCTTTGACCTATGACTTGTCTCCGTATTTCGGACTTTTTTGTCTTCTGTTTTTAATAAATGGATTCCTAGTCATCCTCTTTCCCCACGTTTTAAGGATTTTGAGTCAAATGACTTGACCGGGAGAATTTTTGTCGAAAATAGCAAAAAAAGTTTGTTGGTTTTTATGGGAAAAGCTGCAGCCCAGCAAGTCCAAAACCGAATTCCTGACTAAGTTATTCCTGGCTAAGTTCATTTTCGAAGAAACAGGGTTATGCAGGATCTCCCTGCAGAACCCTAGTTTTTCGCAAATGAAGTGCGGATAACTTGGAATCCATTTATTGGAAATAGAAGACAAAAAATTCCGAAATGGACGCAAGTCATGGGGAAGTGATCGGGCTATTTTGTATGACAAACCCCATCATTGTACGTGTTGTGGTTCAATTGGGCGAATGTCATCCAGATTTTGTTTTAGTTTTTCGAATCCTTTTACACACGCAAGTAGTACAGACAGACCCTTAAGACTCTTCAAATTCAAACAGTCTTGTAACATGAGATATAAAGTAAATGACATGATTTTTTTTCTCCAAAAAGTTGAAAATCTTGTCTGTCTTTTTGTTTCTTTAATTTCCTTGAAATGCCTGCAAGTTGGATTTTCTCACTTGATCCTCTATCCTGTGATACTTTTTTCCCTTTGTATGTACATTTTCTTGTGTTTTCTGTATGGGGAGATTTCATTTCAACTTTCAAGGTTGTTTTCGTTTTCATTTGTCCAAATGTCTACCTACATATGCGTACATGCATTTAAAGTATACATATATTTTAAAAACGATGTGAGTGTGTGTGTGCCTATATCGACTTCATCGTCAGATTTATCAAACATACCAAAATATTGTATATTTGACATTTATATGGGAAAAAATTGTCGTAGCTTCATTCTTCTTAAAAAATCTGACTGCAAGTGAAATTCAATCCGTTGGATGAACGATTGTCGAGGAGAAAAATATCAAATTTTCCAAAAAGCTTCACACACAGCCATGTATGTATCTGTATATTATGCAAGGATGACGTGTTTTTTTAATTCTCATACGGACTTGAGTAGGTACACACTACACACACTCAAGTTGAACTGTTATGATTATTTTATGTATTAAACATTTCCCTATGTACATATTTATAATAATATCAAATGAATAGTTATGAATCTTCCAAACTTGTCCAATATCTTGAGAATTTAATAAGAAATTGTGATTGAATGAGATTTGGTAACTGGTATATATAATTTGGTGTTGTCAGAGAAAAGTTTTCTCGTAAGGGAATCTGCGTGCGAAAAACGGGGGAAAAGTCGTAGTGAAGAGAATGCATGTATAGTATATGCAAGTTGAAGTAATGTGTTCTCAGTTTGTTGATGAGATCGAATTTTACATGGAAAATAAATGTGATATGGTAGCAACTAATGGAATAAATACGGGGTGCCTTTTTTTACATACCTTCTGTTTCACCTTTTCTCTCTCTCTCTCTCACTCTTGGTTCATGTTCTAGCTCTGGTAAACTTGTGGCAAAGTATTTTGTGGAAGCTGTAAGTTTTGTAAGTTGAAGTTGTAAGTTGGTTGCGATATATACACATGTCCATTGGTTATAATACACACTCACGTACATCTACATACATACAGATTATAGGATAGAAGTGAGGATGGAACAAGTAGAAGTAGAGGATTTGGTTTGGTCTATGACTGTGTGAGTGTTTGTGTACATACATATGTATGTGACTGATATGTCACCGAGTTCGAGTTTTGTTCCCAGAGAGTCTCTCTTGGTCTTGACAAAGGGCGGAGCTTTTGGCCGTATAGGCCAGTACAGCCGAACAAGAAAATCCACAGTAGGCACTTACGTTCCATTCCGAAAATTCCTCGGGTAGTTTTATCAAACCCTCGCACACAGAAACAAACAACACAACTTTTTCTCTTCCTTCCTTCCTACTCGTCTCAAACATCCAACCCGTCTCTCTCGGTCTCTATCCGTCTCCGTATATATAGTCCTCTGTATAGTATACGCACAAAAAAAACTGCATACCATTGTCCATTCAATCCTTTCCTTAATCAAATCAAGATATATACTAATACAAATAATAAACACATTTTGTAAATTGCAAATCCCACACACACATCTTCATTTTGTCCTGAGATCTTGTATTCAAAAAGTGAAAGAGTTGTGAAGAAAGTGAATTCTCCTGAGAAAGTGAAAACTCTGATGTATGGATTGCTATCTATGAAATACTGAGACGGAAAATGAACAGTTTGTATCAAACAGAAACTACAATGTGTGTGTGTGTGTAAAAACTTAATTAAATGGATTGCAGAACTCGGGAAATCAATTGTTCTAACAATCCTTGTTTAGTGATTCATACATACTCTCGGCAGTTTACCTATAGGTTCGTGTAAGTTTGTAATTGACATTACACACGTTGGTATATCTGTCATGTAGGAATTCGAAAAGTTGTAAAATGTTCCCGATTTCATATCAACTCACATGTTACAAATGTACACGTGAATGGTCAAAAGAAAGTGATAGTGATAGGATTTGAAGATTGTATATACAAAATGGAGACTAATTCAAAATAATGACGTTTAGTAATTGACTTATAGATGAAGATATACATAGTAAAATTAAGTGAGTTGTAGTACTTCAATTCGGTGTTTGTGCGGGTAGTGTTTACATAACTGAGTAAGAAATCTTGGTACAATTAAGAGACGCAGAGTTTATTAGTGTAAATAAAGACGGAAAGCTACTTCAATATAGATAGAGACTTTAATTGATATTAGAGTGAGTTGTAGTTAGTTATCAAGATAGTACGAAAAATTGTTCAAAGTGGATCGAAGTTCGGCAGCAGCCGCAGCAGTGTCCTCGTACATCTCGGCTGTTCTTGGTGGCGGGTCATCAGCAGTGCATAGTGGCGGTTCTACTGTGGGTTACCACGGACACACATCCACAATGGATCTCAGCACTGCTTATCGTTACAATCAAAACATGATGGAATTTTACTTATCGAAAAATCCTGGGGTTGGGGTTGGCACTGGCTATGGAAGTAAGATGATTGACTTAACAGCCATGCAAACAAAAATTAGTTATTTGATGGATTCTCCCAATGATCCATTACAAAAAATTTCTACTATATTCTTTTTCGGATGATTATCCAGTACATATAGGTTTTTGTTTTTCTTTTATTGAGTGTTCAAAGTTTAGAATTGAGGGTCAGTTATATATAGAATGCCAGTCTTTGTTTCCAGATTGTAATAATAATTCAGAGTATGTGTAAAATGAATACGGTTGTGAAGGCGATTGTCATATCGAATAAATGAATAAATCTAGTCATATAGATTCTATGTTATAGAATGTAGAAGCTATATGCATAGGAAGGAAGTTAGAATATGCATGCACGTATTCTCCTCTCTTCTCATCAAAGATACACTCAGATCTCAATCGAGAAATTAATAAGTAAAGTAAAAACGTAAAATTCCAAAAATATAATTACAATACTTTTCATTATATTTTGTTGCTCACCGATTCATTATTGTACAAATTAATTGTACAAATTAATTGTACCATGTCATGTGTAACAGTACAATTAAAGAAAGGAGAAGACAAGAGAAGTTTGTGGATATTTATAATTAGAGAGCGTGAAGAAACAAGTAAATGACACTAGACCAATTAGTTTCCCTCGAGTTAATTGTATACACACACAAACAGTCACTGAGGTATTTCCTCTTAGATGTATATACATGTACATGTACCGTACTCCTTCCAAATATTAATTTTAATTTCAAGTTTATAATCCCAACACTGTTTTCTTAACTGATTTCTTAACTTTTATGAAGAAAAAAATACAAAAGAAAAAAAGTTGTACTCGCAAATCAGAACAGATTCAAACAAATAAAAATTCATTATCATTACAAAACCATAAAGGAGAGAGGGGAAAGGGGTCTTACGACCTATTTAATAAGAATAAGAGGTTCAGACGAAGATTTAGGGAAACTCTTTATTAATGACAAAGCATATGGAATAAATCGTACCAAGGAAAATAATTAACGTCATTTGAATCTGAGTCTGAAAACCTCTCTCCATATGAATGAAGAAGGGAAAGAGAAAAAAAACTTTTACGAGGGGATTAAAAATAGTGAGAGAATAGGAAGAATTCAAAAGTGTGAATTAGATTAAGTTCATTTGTAAAATCTGTTCTTCTTCATAAATTCTCCAGTATCTTCAAGTCTCCCCTCAAATTTCCACCAGCAGCAGAGTTTCTTTCTCTTCTCCTTTTTTTCTCCACTTCCGTCACACACCATTGCTGTATGTATAATACGCATTGATATGACACACATTATGTAGCTACTCGTCCATGTATCATCCTTTGTTTCTCTCTTTTTCTCCCTGTAACTTCATCGAAATTCGAAATTCAGATTATTTTTATATATGGAAGTTAGTGTAAGTAGAATTTTATGTGTTTTGTCACCTTCGTTTCATCATTACAGATTAGAGCAAAAAAACTATCGTGATTCAAAGCTTTTTCTTTCTCTCTCTCTCGTATACCAACGAGAAAGGAAGGCTGTAATGATAATCCTAGAACATAACATAACACAGTGTACACACTGAAATTCCTTAGACTCACACGCACGCCACCGGATATCAAAAGCAATGATATTTTAAGCTAGATTAACCTTTGGATAATACATATACATACTAAACAGAAGACATATATATAGGAACCCAAGTTCCTATCGTACTTTATTTAAACAATCGCTTATATATACATACAGCCTAATTTATTTCTTACACCTTTTTCCACATGAGATTAAATACTAAGCGAATATGAACTAGAATTAGAAAGACATGTGAAGAAAAAAGAAGGCGTTTGCATTTTCAATTTTTGGCGTTCGCCGTTTCTTTCTTTCATTTTTTTTATTGTTTTTTTACAATGTATCAAAATCCAAAAGGATTGTAGTTTATTTTATCTGCATGCCCTTGAAACATGAGATACACATATTGTATAGTAGTATAAGAATCCTTATAGAGAAAATAGTAAAGGAAAATGAACTAGACACACAAAATAAAGCGATGCTGGACAATATACTAACGATGAAATTTATAATATTAAAAATAATGAAATATTTCAATTGTATATACGAGGTTAGACGTAAATGTTTTTGTTATATATCGTCAGACTATAAAGTATCATAATATTTGAATATTAATATTGTCATCCTCTTTTTATAGGCTCGTTGGAATTATTACACTTTTGAAACGATTCGTGTGTGTGTGTGTGTGTGGGTGTGAAATGTACACAAAACAATATAGGATATAGTTCAATAAGTATAATAATCTTGTCTTGGCGTATGAACACACAGTGACTGTGTAAAGAAACGCATAGTCAAGTCCACGGGTGGTTTATTAAAATATGAATACGACTGGCGCCAGATTATTATTTACCTTCAGAAGGAAAATCCTTCCGTCTTACCTTTGTTTCCCCTGTCAACTTTTGTCCATATTAAACGCTCACTTATTGTCGGTCGGTCATTGTCACAAGTAATTTTTTGTTTCTCATTCTACATACATACTAGTACACTCTTTTTTTTCCTAACTTCAAAGAATTTATTCTTCTTCCTCTTGTTTCATTCCGTATACGGGTAATAATAAGTATTATAACAAGCCTGGAAGTATTTGTGTATCTGTCTCTCTTCTTTTATTTTCCCTCCTTTTGACATCCCTTTACTTTTACATACACATTTTGGAAGGGAAAGCGTGCCGACAATTGCATTTTAAACATGAGACATGTAGCCAAATCAGAGTCCACACACAGCGAACATTCTACATTATAACATAGACGTTTAAGACATGTATGGTCAAGGGAATTGGGACACAATTCTCACACATTTTAAATAAACAAGGAATTTACTATATATATATATATTTTTGGATTTTTTTACACACTAACTCACATTGGATTTTTTTACACACTAACTCACATTGGATTTTTTCAAATGAACTTGTGTTTTTTCAAGACTATGCAGGTCTTGATTTAGGTGTTTAAGAGTTTATATATGTACATAATGCTACATATTAAGAATTAAATTTAGAAAATAATTACAATTTAGTAACAGAGCAAGATGAGTGGTGAGAGTATGACGACATATAAAAGTTGAAGCCCATTCAAACATTCAGGAAGTGCATGGGATGGTGGAAAAAAAACTTGGGGAAAAAGCAACCACATATGGCTGTAAAAAAAATGACAACCTACAGATAGAACTGTAGAGATATTATATAGTTGACTACCTATCTATAATGTACAGTTGTTACACAATGAAACTGTATGTAAGTCTGTCGAGAAAAAACTATAAAATGTAGAATAGTGTGTTTCATCTTGATGTGATTATGGATTTCTTGAATGAAGTCATTTGAGTTGAGAATATTTACAACTCAGGATTTACGAAGAGTTGTGAGAGAGAGAAGTGTATCAAGTTAGTTGTACAGTATATATAATAGGTAATTCCTTGGTATGGTCTGTATGGATATGTGCAGAAACTCAAAGACAGTTTCAGTTTCACGCACCCACAAAGTCTCTACTCTACACATAGTTGAACTGAAAGATTGTGTCCAAGTCAAAGGGAACGAGACAGAGCGTCCTTTATTCAATCTCACACAGTTTCAAATAAACCTCAACAATGGAACAAGAGAAACCCTTCAAAAAAAAATCTTTAGGTGCCCTTCAAGTTCACTTGAAATGTTCCTCAGTCCTCCATTCATTATTCTCAAAATTCTTCTTTTCCTTCTTCGTTTTTGGTTTCTCCACATGCAAGAAACCTCAGAGTCCAAACTTCAAATCCTATACAACCCCAAAAACAGAATAAAAGAAGACGAAGAAATATTTTACACTTACTCAATTGCAAATTCCCATACCCTTAGCATAGGTCAAGTAGATGTTACCTTTCAAATGACAGACATTATCACTAAAAATATCTATCTATACATACAATCTACAACTATATGGTCGGGAAAATATCTTGACGTAAAACGACTTCCACTTGAATATTAAATAATATCAATTTCTCTACTCTGTTGGGATTATTTATACATGCGGTCAGTCTATTTGTTAAATTATTATTGATACGTGTGGATTTCTCTCTGTAGAATGCAATATGCAATAAACAATAAACATTTGGAGAATATGCTATCGACTGGAGTGAGTCAATGTGTAGTTGAGTGTGTACGTACGACGAGAGAAGGTTTCCTCCAAAATGTCACTTTGTCGGGTCACGGTTGGTCAGCTTTTCAGTCAATGAATGAACTTGTTCTGCTTGCACTCGTATGTTTTGTATGCGTGGCGTTTCATTGGGGCGGCGAACGGCGGTGAAAAGACTTTTCTTCCTCCTTCTTCTTCTTATGCTGTATATCTTTTATTCTTCTCCCAGTTCATTTTGTGTTCATCATCATCTCGTTCACTAATAGATATATTCTTTACAAATGGTTCATATGCCCTCGCTCATATGATAATGTGCTGTAATACCCTGGGAATACTTGGAAAATAATAAACTCGACGAGAATGCATGTGTATATGTAGTAGACGGATGCGGATATTTAGTATTTTTGGTATTTACACATTTTGTGGTTTTCCCTTACGTAAGAATATCGTCATTGTGAGTTGAAGTTGTCGGCATGAATGGTGACAGAAAAATCAGCTGACTTGTATTAACCCATGTCTCAATATATTTTACGAGTTTTGAGAGTTTTCACTCGCGACATTTGCAACTTGGTTTCACTTGATTTTCCTCGTACATCTCAACTCTCAACTGTACCGTATAAGAATATTCAGTACATCTGTAATTTCTAGGCTAGCTGTATAGAGAATAAAGAGATGGATATGCAATATTTGGTTTAGTTGGAGTCGTCATAGGATGATGATGACTATGTAAAAGTAAATGTACAGATATTGTCGTATGTATATATGTGGGAATAGTCAAAGTCAAAGTCACAACCAAGTCTGTCACGGTTCCATACTCTTCCATTACACGTGAACCCTTCATTCAATTCTCCAACTGCGTGCATTCCATGCTGCATCAGTCTGGAATCTACAATCTCAAATCTGAAATGCACATACACACAAACTCGACCATTACACATACATAATAAATGTGGGCAACTACATACATGTATACATTCACAGCTATACAGATTTATGTATGTTAAGTTGAGAAACTCGGAAGAATCCATCTCATGGAGAAAAGTTTCTCGTATTATCAGACACGGTTGTCGATAATAATTCATCCATGCAAATACTGCAAAAAATAAAAGTAGCAAAAAAAAAAAAAATACTCATGAAATCCGAATTAAATCATTTCTCGTGTGGAAAAGATGATTCTATAAATTCTTCAAATTCATTTTGTCAATATTTTAATAAATATGACGAGTGTGAAGGAAACAAATGAATGGGATAAAACTATATATCTGTTGAATTCAGTTCATGTAGCATTAATAATGCAAGTATTTTTTATTCCATTAAACAATAATAAAAGAAGGAAGATTTTTGGAACTTTATTGTTTACTTTATTGTCAACTTGTTGGTGAAATTGGTTGAAATTGGTAAATCAAGTGTTGTGCCATGTTACATTACACTTGACTTTCACTTCAATTCCGTGTCAGTGAAAAGATCAAGAGGGTGTTTGGTATTTGGACTCCCGACGATTCTCTCTCTCACACACGCACACACTTTCCACTTTCTATTCCCAGTATAATTATATTGTATTTTCTATATAGTATTTTCCCATTTACATATCTATAAAGAAGTGAGTGCTCTCTGTCTGCTGGCGATGTTTCTTCTCGTGTTTATTATACGAGTACCTATATGTAACTGCAGGGATAGTCTATGAGCACGTCTATTTGCATCTGCAGTTGCAGCACAGTGCTACAAAAAATTATTACAGATGACAGATATGATTCGCCAATGCCAATGCCGTTTGTATTGTCCTATAGAAGATGCAGGCTGAGTACAGATATAACTGTACAAATGGAAACTGGAATAAAATAAAGATACAAAAGTAGGAGATTGTTGTGTTTAGTTTTGAGTGTAGACGAGTGGCTGCTGTGATATTATTAGGTAGCGTATGAGACCCCTTGGTGAGATGAATATGTTTTCTTCCTGATTGATTGTCATTGTTAATTCGATTTAGGGAAGTGCGCTCAGGGAATTCAAGTTCCCTTCTCCTTTTTATCTTCTTTATGTTGTAGAATAGCATAGAGAGAGAAAGAGAGAGAGACTACACACACAGGACTCGGAGGAGCGCTGGAAGGGTAGGGAAACCAAAAGTACAAGTATAATATCTGTAGTGAGAGAGTTTTAGAGTTAAGAGGAAAAAGCTGTATCACTATAAATGTAATATTTTATAACATTTATGCATTTACTCTGAGTATATATGGAGGAACATTATGTATGTGGAACTGAAGAGCTTTGACTTTTCCTTTATGTACATACATATATAACTTTTGTATGTACTTAGTTCTTTTCGTTTTGATTTTCGTATATAATCTCTGTATTCTGGCGAGATTCTAGTCTAAAGTAATGTCAAATGGTGAATGGTAGATTTTTTGGTGTATTATGCAATAGTTGCATTTTCAATAGGACAGCATATATAGAATCGAGATGCACTATACTACACAGCGCACAGTGGTGGAGAGATGGACTTTTTATTAGGGTGAATTGGTGAATTGTGGTCTTTATGTTTGAAAATGAGGGTGCAACTTTGAAAGTGCTCCTAGTTTTATGAGGGTAATAATCATCATATGCTTTCTTTTGTCGTGTACATCCATATTACAGCCATGTCCCTGCTGTACCTACCTAAAATGTTACTTTATATTCGAGGATGTTCCGAATAAAAAAATTCTTTTTTTTTTGTATTAAATAAATGAATTACATATTGAAATCCCTTGGACTTGGGAATTGACGACAGTTTAAAAGATGAGGTGAGATAATATTAAAGTTAATATGGTAAACAGTAAAACAGTGAAGGATTAAAATTGTTAAAAAGAGTAGAAAGATTTTGTATTTATGATAATTGATAATGATGTGGAAGCCACACATACAGAGAGAGACAGTGACGAGAGAAACGAAGCTAATTTTTCAACCCCCGTTCGCGTTCTTCAGTTGATAAAAGATTAGAATCATTTGTTGAGTGCTCTGGCGGTCTAGATAACATTCAATGTATGTGTGTATTTGTGTTTGTGTTTGGGATGGAAAAAAAGTAGCTGGAGTTTATTAAGAGGGTCGCGTGGCTGAGACCACCCAAATTATGTTTTATTAAAAACATTCCTTGTTCTTCTTGTTGAATCATTGTTACTGAATATTCGTTTAGCGAAGAACCAACCACCTACGTATATACAGTCTACATAGATATACATAGGTATGCATGGTTGTGGTTTGTTACTTTGGCTCATGGTTGATGAGCATTCCCAATTCATAATATGTGTATGCATGTCATTTCAATTCATAATGTGGAGTCGAAAGTTAAATGAAATGCATCATCATTAAAATGAACTCATCGTATTTCATCAGCGTTGTGGATCTCTGAATATCCAGGATGTAGGATGAAAATGACATGAAAAGGCTGGAACGGGATGTGTAAATGCATTTTCTCTCAAGTTTTATCTCTCATTCGTCATAATAATATAAATAAGTGTGCAAGGGATCCTTCTTGTATTAAAAGTAAAAGGAGTTAAGGGATGAAATGAAATGAAATGGCATGAAAACGAAAGCATCTCAAATGTCATCCTTATGTTTATATGTAGGTGTTCTGTCCATATTGAAAATTGAAAAGCAGTGTAATGTATATGCACATACACCGACTGATTTTGGTTATGCAATTTCTATATAAAGTTACTGAAAATGGCAAATGTGTACAATAAATTAAGAGAATAAACTAGAAACGTTTTTTATAGGTTTCTTTTAAAAGATAGGATGCACTTTGAATTTAGAGTATTTGTATAGGCTGTAGAGATCACAATGAAACGTAGTTCAAATAAGTTAAGACAATATAAAATGACTTGTTGACAATATAAAGTGAAATTATTTTTGTGTAAATTAAAAAAAAGTTAAAACCCTCCCCATTGTCAATTTCAGTTTCCGTTGAATACGCAGATTTTTGGGATGAGATATCCAGCAATAAAGACCCAAATACAGGTCTGTGTCTATTCAATTTTCTTTTATCTTCTTAAATGTTTGTTTGCCACAGTTTTTTCTGTCAAATTGTAAAAAAGTACACTTTATAGGGTCGAATTTTAGTTCTGATACAAATGTTTTAAAAACTCTGGAGATTTCCGAAAGGATGTATATAGCTTTAACCACACGTGTTTTCACAATATATAGACCGACCTGAAATCCTTAAATCTTGATAGTTAAGGCATTCATTTTCTGGCCCTGTTATTTAACATTGATTTTGTAACGTGTCTTCGTGTTTTGAGATAGGAAATGGTTTCCTTCAATTTTGAATATTGTCCACAAATACCCGTTGGATCTTTGCAAAAATTCAGGGTTCTATACTCACATTTATAGTTTATCATTTGAATCAGAACATTAATTTAACCCTGTAGTTATATAATTGTAAAAAAAAAACTTGTAAAAAAATATATATTGTATTGAATGGAAACCTCTTTATAAATATGATTTATTTCTTGTAATTTTGTACTTTTATTCCTCTATTTGTATTTAATGACGCTTTTTTCTTTTCTTAATTTGATTCACATTTAGTTATTTTTAAGCCTGCGATTTGTTTTTGTTTGTTTTTTTTCTCTTTCTCTCTCATCTTGATATTGTGTATTTTGTATTTCTTGAATTCAGTTCGATTTTTTTTTACTTTTAATTCAAAATCACATTGGTGATTCCCCTTTGAAAATTTTGAAAAATCTGTAACCCGGATTGAAATTATTTTTATGACTGAAACGAACTTGAGAACTTTAACTTATGGTTAGAAATATTGCAAAAAATACGAATAGCAATGAAGAATAAAGTATGCTCATCATATTTCAAAATGAAATTCAAAATAAAAAAAAGTATATATGAGAAATCAAAAATTTACGCTGTATATTAATGACGGGCTATAAATTGTAATTAAATAGAAACAAATCTGACGGGAATTTATATGTAACAAAATGCCTTTTCATAGTTTCATCTTAGTTTTATGAGTAGACTTGTGGTGTAATATCAATACTCAAAATGGAATTGAATATACCAAAATGACTGTTGACTCGTAGATAAAAGAATATGAATATTTTGGTATTGGCTTAGACATTGGTTATCTATACATTTGTCATTTGTATAGTTACACATATATATTACTTAGTTATTTTAGAATATAGTTAGATAATTGGGAAAACTTACGTAAATACAATATACCTGTACTTCTATATATAGATATTTAGAAAAGCTTAGTGTAGAAATATATTCAATTTTCTTGGTATCATTTTATGGAAAATCTATTAAGACATTGTGGACAGTATTTTAATTTAAAAAAGATATGCATGCATTTTATGATGCAGGCCACGGAGGTGTCAATCAACTAGGCGGAGTGTTCGTCAATGGCCGTCCGCTTCCAGATATTGTTAGGTGAGTTACACTATTTTTATTTTTACCAACAAAGTCCATAATTTTAACCGAGTAAAATTCTTTTAATTGCAAAATAATCTCATGGTTTACTCTGTGTTCTATGTTTTCAGACAGCGGATAGTTGAACTGGCTCACAACGGAGGTAATTAGTGCCTATATTTTTCAGTTCAGTTTTCAACTATGTACATCTTTATCCCATTATAGAAGAAATTAGTTTTCTATTTGGGATTTTTATGGAATTCTCATTTACATTATTACAATGCATATCTTATGTTCTCGTTTTTTCCCTTGTTTTCTTTAGTCCGCCCTTGCGATATTTCCAGACAATTAAGGGTCAGTCACGGCTGCGTCTCCAAAATACTCTCAAGGTAATGATTACTGTCAATTATTATTCATCCTATATGTATGTATATTCTTATTATAATAAACATCATTTTATTGGTACAAAATTGAAACGTCTTTGCTCAAGAATCCTTCAAACAGGTTACCTACATGCACTGATATCTGTAATATTTCAACGGCAATTTACAAAATCATAATTATTCCACGACAGGTTTCGTGCAACTATAGTATAAAAACTATAATGTAGACCTTGAACTTAGTGAATCAAAATATTGAGTCAAATTGAGAGGGACAGACTGGTGAAAACGCTAAAATTTGCCGATCAAAAAAGAAATCCTTCTCTTTGGTTTAGTCCCCTTGGTAGCGCGTCTATATCGATTTCTGAGATTCTCTCTTCCTTTCTTTCTCTAACTCTCTCTCTCTCTCTCACACACACACACACACACACACAACTCTCGACTCAAACTAAACCCCTATAATCTATACTCAAGCAATACTATCACTATGTGCACATACCTACCAATTCACCCAACATACTCACACTCGATCTGCTCTCTCAGAGTCAAGTTCCCTACCAAACTTACACATCTCATGTGTATACACCAGTATTTATAGTTGCACGCCGCTACGCGTTCTTCTAGAATTTCACCTTTGGAATTTCATGTCTCTCACAGTTTACTCCGAATTTTGGTTAAACAAACCTCGATACTTTTTAAGCAAGTTTCAATTAAGCTAAAACACATCACATCATTTTTTTTCCCTTCTTCATGTATAGAGGAAAGTTGAAAACTTCAAAATACCAAATGAATTTTTAGACCATCACAAAGAAATGAAAATCGGGGGAAATCGGAAGAATACACGGACAAAATGACAAGTTTCGAGTTTTAGTATAGGAAAGGGATAAGAAAAGGACTCGGGACTGCCACATATATATGGATGGTAGAAAAGACTTGTAGCCAAAACAACTTTCCTTGTGAATTGAGTCGTTCAACTCTCCCCCTTGAGCGATATATCAAACCCAAAAGCGTACATAAAACTACCCGCTAAAGTATCTTTCTAAATGTATTCTTCATCCAGTAGAGTCTATATAATAACATATACATATGTACATGTACACAAGTTATATGAGTGTGTGTATGTGTACTTTGCTTTGATTTGATACAAGTATATCTGGGGGGAAATATCTGTGTGGACTGTAGATGAAGGAGAAAAGTACAAGTTCACAGTCAAACTCTACATATTCCATACCTACGTACAACTTGGAAAATACCCTAATACATATATATACATACAAACTATCACATGAACACACATACGTATACACAAACATACAACTCTATTCTCCTTGTGCACTTATATACGACATGTATACGATCCTTGGAATCAAGAATCAAGTCTCAACTCTATATCTAACCATCAACTATCAAATTCACTCCTATGGAATCTATTATAGACGTTCCTATAAACTTTATCTTCCCTCTCTCTCTCTCTCTCTCTTCTTACTTTTACTATATTTCCAACTTTGAATCTTCCAGAAAAACCAAAAAGAACTTTTTCCCTCTATTGCTCTTGCTCATGGTCTCCAATGTAAAGTTTAACTTGGACCTCGCATTATACATTGTATAGTTTCCAACAACTTTCAGAAAGAAAGAAAGCTGAGGGAAAAAAGTTTGTATACACATACAATTGCAAACTTGCAGACGCATTGCAATGACAACTCTAACAAAAATAAAAACAACGATGCGATAGTTTGAGATATATATATATATATAATATATACTTAGACTTACTAATTCCCCGCTTTAGTTTCTATAAAATTAGTCTTGTAATATTAATTTGAGAGTGAACAATCATGAAGTATTGCTGGCGAATGCACAACCGTAATTATGAATGATATGCTTATTACACATGCAAATTTACCAATGATTTTTATTTTGTATGAGCAGTAGAATTACACAAGGGGCTTTAGCATTTTGAAATTTGAAATGCCAAGGCTTGCACAGTTCTGGAGTTTATGTAGCGCACATAAATATGGCTTTACAGTATACCTAGTGTGGGGATATTTCTTGAGCCTGTTCGTCGTGGAGTTGACGTGGCGTTGCATCGTTTGAATTCTACTGTTCAGAACGTGAGTGGGTAAATAGTAAATATTGTCAAGTGCTACATGGGTAGCGAGTTGACTGTCGACTGCCGACGGCTGATGTGCGGAACCATGTAGGTCGTAAGAATATAAAAAGTCCGTGTGTACATGTGATATGGGTTGAAGCGCTTCCGAGATTATTCCAAAAGAGAAATAAATATGTGTGCGTATATGTACGAGTGTGTATATGGAAATAGAGGAGGCAGAAGGGAAAGTGCCCGGACCGGCATTTCTAATGTAATTCTTTGTTGTATTTTTGTGTGTAAAGTTAGTTAGAGAATGAGCATATGAGATGCATTACTCTGTGTAGCGTACGTGTTTCTGTATGTGTTCCATGGACGTGTAAGATTCAAGTTAAAGTAGTAGCAAAAAGGAAAAAGCAGTATCAAGAAATTAGACTAATCGTAGGAAGAAGAAGATCTAAAGCATAGCGGAGAGTCGTTGAGAGAAGAAGACAAACACTAAGAAGAGGAAGATGGAGAAGAAGAAAAAGAAGACGGATAGGATGCGAACAAGTTCACAAAGTCAAAAGAAGAAAATGCACGGGGAAGAAACAAAATGAACTCTTTGTACTTTACAAAACTCTGAAAATGTTTCCGAGACCATGAGCACTGATTAATGAATCTTGAATGGCCGGTTGTTCACAAGAGCATGTGTTTGACGCTAGCAACATTTTTAGCATTCCTTCCGCGATGATTTGTAGCTCTCCAGTTGTCTCTATTATACAACACATACACATTTACACACACATAGACATTGCTCTATTTTCCATACATTTTTCCCTCAACACCCAAAAACTTTCCCAGTATAGTAAAACATCCAACATTTTTGCGGCTCGTACAGAGAGACCGCCATCAAGTACTACAAGCTTTCCCGTCTACAGATATATTATTATTACTTTTATTATCCTATGTAAGATGTACAACTGAACACTCTCACTCGCGTGTACATTATTTTATTTTAGCAACTATATTCTCCCCTACAATCGTGCACACGTACTCATGATAAAATGTACGACTTTGCTTGGCTGTCACAAGGAAAATTCAAAATAGCATCTCGCATCGCCAATCAAATGCGAAGACTAGAAAACTCCTATACAGTTTTAAAAACATAGGAGAGCAAGTGAATGCAAAATACAGACATTTTCAAAGAGTGTTTGAATGTGAATTGGAATTGGAACAGTTTGAAAAATGAAGGATTCTTTCTAAATCCTTTCTAAATCTTTCGTCATACGATTAGTCTACGTTCTGAATTGCGTACAGCGCACGTATCTTCGTAATGTAGTAATAGTAATGTAAAGTTTGAAGAAATTCTTGAGTTGGAAGGCAAGAGATTGAGATGAGGCGAAGAAGAGATGAAAGGACAAATTAAATTTTGTATAAAGTAGATTAAATGTGTAGAGTGTTGAATGGAATGGAGAATGAAATGATGCCAATTTGAATGTGACCATTTTAACTGACTATTTTGGACTCTCTCTCTCTCTCTCTCTCTAATGTAAATGAAGGTATTACGAGACGGGCTCATTCAAGGCGGGCGTTATCGGCGGCTCAAAACCCAAAGTGGCTACCCCATTAGTCGTGGACGCAATTGCCAACTACAAAAGGGAAAATCCGACAATGGTAAGAGAACATAGAACGCTTGCCATGTCGATTTATTTCTTATTACTCTCTCATTCGGTACAGTATCAAAATGAAGAAAATGTACAATTAAAATAAATTTTCCTCCTTTTCCCTCCAATTTAGTTTGCCTGGGAAATACGTGACAGGTTGCTAGCGGAAGGGATATGCTCACAAGACAATGTACCCAGTGTCTCTAGTATAAACAGGTAATGCTCTCATTTTTCAATATTACATGGCAGCTATACGATGTAAAATTTACATTTCATTTATAAACTGGAAAGTCAATGGGGACTGTTTGACTTTTTAGTACTTTGGTGATTTACCGTTTACCAAACGAATTTCATACATTTTCATACATTGACTTACACCACCAAAATCATTGATTTGAAACCACAGTGCAGTATAGGGATTTGGAAACAAAAGTGAAATTGTTAGAATTTTCATGGTATTCAAATTCAAATGTTTTTTGTATTTTATTTCCACGTCATACTCTTCTACGCTGTACATTGTGTATAGGTGCATGTACATTTATCTATAGATTGGGATGGGATATGTAAAAAAGAAAATTATGAACTCAAGTTTTCTCAATAATAATACCATTGCAATAAATCAGTAGACTGAGATTCTTGTACTTAGTCG
Organism: Gisinianus flammeolus; assembly: GCA_034699125.1. Lineage (NCBI taxonomy): Eukaryota > Metazoa > Arthropoda > Collembola > Symphypleona > Katiannidae > Gisinianus > Gisinianus flammeolus. The sequence goes on along the minus strand of JAIUND010000218.1, from coordinate 40,576 downwards.
TAGTAGTGTGAGAGTAAGACCAAGACCAAGAGAAGTGTAATATATAAAAGTGGTGAACATGGATTTTCCAAAAAGAGTTGTAAATTTTCTTCTAGTTTAGTCTATATAACATGTACAGCCTCTCGTCCCTGAGTTGTGATTCTAGTCTTACATTTAGAGTTTCTTAAGTCTCCTGTGAAAATCATTCCTTGAGAGTTTCCTATATATATTCCAATTTGTAGTCGTCGTATATAGACGTGGATAGTCCCATCCCATAGCTATAATCTTCAGGTATGTAAGTTCAGTTTTCAACGGAGATCTTACTTTGGTTTTGGTTCTAGCTTTGAGTTTGAGCTTGAGCTGAGATTTAGTTGAGATATCGAATCCTCTCTATAGCAAGCATAGCTATACATGTACACACATGGTGTAAGATTGTAGTTGATAATAGACTTTTGCACTCAAGGTACGAACACGGAGGAGGAAAGGGAAGTGAAGTGCACTGGGAAAGAGAGAGAGAGAGAGGACTTTTCCTAGGTTTTCCTTCTAATATTATTATATAGAGTAAACTGTGAAGGCAATCAATGTGAAGGAGTCATAAATATTTGCACAGAGTCGTTTTCTCCAAATCCCTAGATGCAACTTGAACACGGACGGTTGAGCAGTCCGTCCCAGAGTCCACCAATTTTATATATTTCATGTTGCAAAACTTTTTTGGGTTCTACGTTTTTTCTTTCTCTCACTTTTCTTTCTTCTATCCCATCCGTGTACAATGCACTAACTTACCAACTTACACCTCTCTCTGCTTCCGAGAAAACTCTGATTGTCAGTGTGAGAGACTCGAGTCAGTGCTCAGTGCCCACATAACATACGCCTTCAAACTCTAGACTTGGTATCAGAGAGAGAGAGAGTGAGAGAGAGTACAAGAGTTTTTAGCCGATCGAAAATTTCTCTTGTGAAATTCTCTCGTGAGTCGTAATTTTTTTCACCCTTCTATCCAATAAAATAATGGATTGGTTTCTCATTGGCTATCGATCCCGGTTAGACAAGACAAAACGGGAAATAAATGTGTCTTTTTGCAAAATTACACTGCTTCTACTATTTCGTATTAGAGAACAAGAGAATTTTTCAATTTTCAATATTTTATTTGGAAAAGGTCTACAAGCAAGTACCTACACGTATATATGAATGCGGGTTTGTATTTTATATGATGATAGTCGGATCCATTTCTGTACTTTTATTGCTGTTTTCATGTACGTACGAACAATTCATGAATGTTCCAAAAAAAATTTATTCTGTCGAGAATAAAAAATTCCAAAGAGTGACTTTGGTTCATCTAAAAACCATTAGGACGTTGTGTTTCGGGGTAGAGTTGAGAAGTTTCATCGGACTTTTCGGAGGGTTTCCTATATATTTACAAGTTGTTTCTGAAATGAGGACTGTAAGTTAAAATTTCGTCACGGGCTGGGTAGCTCCCAATCACCATGTGAATATCAGTGACTCTCACCCCTTTCTGATATTATCATATTGATAGGATTATTTCCATGATGATCTTGTGATGTTTTTCAAATCCTGCTCACTCTGACATCATTATCATCATCATTATGTTCCAAGCTCAATCTCCCAGTTGTCCTCTCCTTGTAAACCATATAAGTTGACAAATTCGATTTGGTTTCCCACACGTACACAGTAGTACACACTCACAGATACAGATTCTGTATTACAGAAGCAACAGACAGCGCAGCTTTATCAGAATCGAAACCAGAACGGAAAAAAGGCTCAAATCCCTTGTTTCTTTGCGCTTATTACAGTTTGTATGACAAATTTCATCAATTTAATAATGAGTACGATTTGTAATCATTGTGTTTGCAACTACTTTTTAATATATCTTAATATATCTTATTCGTATACAACCGTTCCATATATCTAAACTGGAATTTGTATTTGAAATCGACCTCCGTCCTCTGAATAAACCCCAATAATTTTCTCATTTGTCTCTTTTTTTACGCATTGGTCTTGATTTTCGATTTTTCAGTAGCATTACAATTTATTTACAGTCTTATCACATCCCTTTTATTTATTTTTTAAATACAGAGAGCATAAATTTTGAGTTTGGATTTTACGAAGGATCAGGTCAACTATAAAAATAAACTGGTAATGCATTGCATAAAAATGTGGATCAAAGGGATTTAACGATAAGTTTCCTTGGTTGAGACATTTTGAATCCGTTTTTGTTGTTTTTATTGGGAGTCTAAACTCAATGTATTTATATTCATGATAAGAATAGCAAACGTAAACAGAGTTCTGAGTTGTTTACAAATAGTCGACGATTTAGTCTTTTTTTGGTTGATGTTCTAAAATCTAATGAGGGTGTCTAGATTCGAGTTGCTAGATTTCAGATTTAGTTGTCGTTTTTTTTCAAGACTTCTATATGTGTTTGCTCTCAAGTTGAGTTTCGGTTTCAAAAGAGAAAGAGAAGGAAACCGAGAGAAATTCACACAGACTGTGTAGCAAAGAGAGAGAGCAACAACAACAAAATCACGTATGTTTATCGCGACGATTACGCTTTACGAAGCGTAGCAGGCCGAGAGAGAGAATGATCATCATCATCATTGGATTCTCATTAAGGGCTCTCTGCCGAATACATTATTGTACGCTTATACGCTCGGTCTAGTGTCTCTCTTTCTCTTTCTCTATCTGTTTGCTCCCATTGTTCCACTCGACCCTTCTAAAACTCTCTCTATTCATGTCTGTCCTTTTATTTTACCCAGTTGAGTCTACATAACTGAATGTACATACTGCATATATACATATATATACGGATATTACAATGCTCGCTCTCATAGGGCGTCAAGTGGTTACCAGAGTACATTTTGATTTTGAAAATCTCCTTCGTAACATTCACCACAGAGCATGCAAAGATTATTTCTATATGGGTACAACCAACGAACATTACACACACACGCTCACATATTTAAGAGGCCATGGCATGGATTCGGAATCAGCATCTACATCCAAATCCCGGAATCCAGTTGCCTGTACCGAATACTGAAAACCTACGGAAAAGGTTCTCACTACAATCCCGCTTCATGCTCTATGTCAAATAGTGATGATGATGATGCAGACATTTTATTTGGATTGTCTCATATACAAACTCACACACTGCACAGAGAGAGAGAGAGTGCAGAGAAATTTGTGAATCATACGAGTAAAAGTATTTCGTTGTACGTACGGACGTACGTTCTGAAATTTAATAGACGGACAATATTCAATAGTATTTGAGGGGAAACAGAAGGGCACTTTAATTCTTCTCGTATACATAATGCAGTACGTTCTATGCCTATCTAAATATTTCCCCAACTCTTATTATTTTAATAGGGGATATTATTCTAGATATATAGCGTTGCGGTGAAAGCTTCGCTTTAGTTCTGTATGATCTCTAGTATTTCAACAATCAAAGCTTCATTCCCTTATTCGAGCTGCTCTTGTGATGCTCGTTTGTCTCTGTGTGGATTTTGTGCTGTATAGCTTACAGTTCTTGATGTCATAATCAGAGTATCATTGCTCGTACTCAGGTGACTTTTATCAAAGTAACAGATTTGATGTATATTTAATCGTTACTGCTGCTGGTTCGATGTCGCCCTACAATGACTCTGTTTACCAGTTGCCCTGTTAGATCCTCTGGAGACTCTAAAATAAGTGTGTGTGTGTATCCGTGTATGCAAATGTAACTCAGCAGGAGTTTTCTAATGGGGTTTACATGCGCTTGGGGAGAATCAGAATCCAACGAGGGTCATATAATATAGAATAATGGCATTGTCGAGTATAGTAGAATGGGACTCAAACTCGACATTCAATTGACCTGAAATCTTTTAATTTAATTTTATGTCTTTTTAACGGATTCATCTTGGATGTGTTATAAACCAAATTGTCAATTGTCTGGTGCATTGGCAACATTTCTTGCACAAATTAATTAAATAAATCTGCTAGAGTTTTCAATAGAGCTTGTCGTTATTTTGTGATCATACATTGTAATATGCGTTTCGTTGATACAAATCGGGTTGAGTACAGATTTGCTTTTCAGAGAGAAAACGGAACAAGTTACAAAATTATGAGCGGTTGCAATTAAAGGGTTCGATTAGAATGAATAGTGGACTGGAAGGAGGTGTAAAAAACATGGAATTGATGTATGGGAGGTTAAGTAAACTAGTTGAGTGTAAATAATATCATTATTATGATGATTATGATATACCATGGCATGGAGTGGAGTGGACGGTGTACATGTAAAAGTAAACCGGAAAGCCCGTAAATCTTGATGTCGTGTAGGGAGCAGCAAGGGCATTGAAATGAATTAAAATAAAAGCAACAATGCAATAAATAGATATTTCATATTTTTCATCAAACATCCAGAGACAAGCTGGCGAGAAAAATGTGACGAAGGCCTGACTTTTTCATTGTTAGCTTCAGTCACATATTAATGTACATACAGGCACTACACACCAGTGTTTCATCGACGGAAGGTTCTATATAGTGTGTATACGTGTGTGTGTGTGTGTGTGCGTATTCATGGGATAGGGTTTATTATGTGATCAAGTTTTGGAGTGAGTGTATCAAAATAAATAGGAAATGGCTATGACCAGGAATGCTTTTCCAACTATTGAAAAAGGGTGTCCATATGTCTCTGGAAATCAATCGACTGTAAATAGCGTGTTGACAATAGCTCACTGTTGGAAAAGTTAACCCTGCAAGTCTCTCTCTCTCTCTCCTCCATTCTTAAATTCTACACTCTCTGTGCATTGAGTCTATAGAAATCTGAAATCTCTCTATCCAAACTTGCCAACTATCAATCCACACAGATTCTCTCTATATATGCACAACCAAAGCAGCGAATGTAGAATACCGAAAACCATCCGACTTTTGAAATTTCATACCAACCAGTAGTCATAGTCTGTACACTCCCCACCCTCCGCACTTATTACATTAATAGTGTAATAATAGTATAGGTACGTGGTAGAGAGATAAAACGTTTATTTGTCACTTCAACACAACTGTTGTAGCCAAAATAGACTAAGCAATACATACAAAATTCGTTACATTCATTATAGAAACGTTTAAATTTAAATCTTCATACATATAAGATAAATAATTATGTCGAGACATAATTCTCCAGTTTATTTTAGTATGATAATTTTTGTAAATATGTTGCTTCTGTCTGCAATATTTTTGTATCAGACTGTATGTCTTGGAAGTAGATGCACGTAGAAGGAAATAGTGCACATTTCTATTATCAAGTCATCTATACCGTGGACTGGGGAAAGGTTTATTAAAGTAGGTATCCGACCAACTATTTATTTCTTTATAAATACGCTCATCGAACTGGAAGTCTTTTGTAGAGCTCAACACATATGTTACTACATTATTTTACAAATCTACACATTCGTGTGCATGTGCATTTCATGTATGTAACCGGATTCTGGTTTGGAAATTGGCTCTTGGTTGTTGTTGGGGATTTTCAAGCTAAATCTGAATCAAATCCAAGCCTATAAGCTCTCGAGTTAGAGTTAGATTAGTAGCTACATATTCTATGTGTTTTCAAATGGAGGATAGGTGTGCTGTATTGTATGTAAGTGAATGAGTGTGGACGAGAAAAAATGTAATTGCATTGAAAAGTTATGATGACAGGGACAGAGCCTTTTTTTTCTTCTTGAAATATATTTATCAACACGTATGTGTATTTGTGTATTACTGTGTAGGCATATGCATATAGAGAAGGACGACGACGACAACACTCACTTGAACACTTGCGATTAGTCACTTTGTAGATGCTGCTGGTTGGTTTGGAGAAAAAGTGGCCATGCGGACTGAGGGTGTGCTTTTAATATAGCGCTTTATTGTCATTAACAACATTATGATTATTTACGTGTCGTTGAGTCCTCTCATTCATTCATTTTCGTGGGTTTTCTAAACAGTTGTTCAATGAAACATGTTCTTCACATCGTACACACCTATTTATGTACAATATGCAGTCAGTTTATTGTACATTTTGCATGTGAAGACAAGGGCTATCAACTATGTATACTGCAAATCCTATATACAAATACTGATGTCGCATCTTGCATATGCATGGATCGGACCCATGATCAGCTGTGCATCTTGAGCTAAACTTTACTTTAGTCGAAATAAATTTAAATTTAAATGTAGGTACACAAGGGCTTGAAATAATTTTTGTTGGTAAAGAGAATAGAGTATGATTTGTGGGTATTAAAAATCCATTGATGGGGTGTCTACAAACGATAGAGAAATGAAACAAAGTGGCCCACTTTCAAATTCGTCTGATGATGAGTTGATTAGGTTACAAGGAAATGGGACGAACGAACCATCATCATCCCGGGTATCCATCCATCTATATATATATAAACATTTGATTATCATTACATCGTACATCTCGTGTATGTACATCAGTCGTAGTCAGATGTATGCAAGATCAGCATCCTACACACTGTATGAATGTGTATGTATGAATATGTATATTGTATAGTATATATTATATGCACGTACAAACACACTTACTGGATGCGGAATTGGATTCTGTATATGTGTGTAAAGATTGTTATATAGATATATAGATTCTAGTCCAATTCTCTAATCTAGGGTCATATCATGTGTAGAAAACAGCGTTACATCTGTGACATCTATAATCGAGAATGTAGTGGGTTCCTGTCTCTTGTGTTCTATGTGTATTCGGCTCTTATGAGCATTGAAGAGGGCCGGTTAATGGAAAGCCAATTGATTTAATGCATTAATCCAGTGGGGATAAGATCACTCTATTTATTATGCCAGATACGACGCCGTTCGCCGTTCTATCCCATGTCTTTTATGTTACTTTTACAGAGCATACTCTCTGTCTACTTGCTTTACCATATGATACCGTGTATACATGATGGCTCTTCAATTAGCCAAAGATTCAAGACGGATAACCGTATGCTTACATTAGTATTGGGTGTAGATTCTACTTACTTAGATTCTATTTAGCTGAACGCATTTCCTATATGCAGTACTCCAGTTGTCTTCTATCTTGAGTTTTCTTTCCAGCTTTTATTTTATACTAGATGTCCCACAATATACATACGTTACATTTGGTTTCTCTTCTCAAAGGGATTTCCATACTGCAGAACTAATGTACACGAAAATTTTGTGTATTTTCTAGTGTTTTTTTTGTAATTTTTCCTGTTTATTCTCGGAACGGCAACAAATATTTGTGAATTTGAACACTTCTACCAACATGGTGCATTAAGATATTTTTATATTATTGCATGGTATTCAATTACATACGGATAATAAGGCATCAAGTTATATATGAGTGTGAGAGAGTCAGAGAAAGCAACAGAAAGAAGCAAGACGTAAATTATACGGAGACATTAAGAATGTTCTGGGTAAAAAAAAATGTCCCGATCCCGGGTAAAGAGTAAAGAGAACACTTTAGTCGCGTCCCATGTGTCACAATGAGTAAGAAAAAAACGACAATAGAATACAAGAGTACATACAGTTGACCATAAACTATAAAGCATAAAGCATATTATGGTTTTGATAATGTAAAAAAATATTTGTTTGTTTGCCCTGTCTGTCGAGTTTTTACTATTAAATGGTAAATGGGTAAAATATATACATAGATATATTCTTACTGTCAGTCGTATTCTTGTTGTATGTCCAGTATGGATTTAGATTCGAGATTACATACTTAGATGTGTACATTCATGTACATATGTGGATTCTTTTATTTCATAATCCACATAGCATATTGCAATCATATAAATAAAAAGGAATCTTGAAAGAAGCTCTACATAAAGGGGAAAAACCAAAAAAGAAAAATATATATGGAAGAGTCAATAAATTGAAAAAAAAGTAAATTGGCTGGCTGCCACCCAACAAGTCTGGCCCCGTAATGTGTAATATGTGACTGTTAGTAGTGTAGTAGTGTCGTTCTTATTCGACAACAAAAGAAGTCACATAGAATTAATGAGCTCTTCTGGCAAATATTATGACAGGCTTTAAGGGAGATGACAACGCCCACTCTGCTAACAAAAATGCATTAGCATAAAACCATTCGTAATTCTAATTCCAATTCATATTCGTACATTTTGGTGTGTGTATGTGTGTGTGCTATATGCAGAGAAAACATCCATGCATACTTACATATTTATGTATAGGATGGAGATTCACAGGGACTTGATAAGACATGTGTGCGAAATCTATCACTGTCTCTGCTCTAGACTCGGGATCAAGGATTATTATATCAGTTATATGATTAAATGTAATAATTCTTATCATTCCAATTTTTTTACATATTTTATACACATATGCCCTAATTTACAAAACGAATCTTGATTCTTCATATTTATAGAATGACAACAAAAATATTACGAGTAGTCAAAATAGTGAAGTAGATGGCTGTAACATGTAAAGAAATGGTGGACACTGAATACTTTATTTAGAGATTAATTTATCGATCTCACTTTGTACTTCATTTGTCATGTATTATTCATCGACTGACGTTGTGTCCGCTGTTTGTATGTCATGGCTTTGGTGTGTCGTGTAAAAAGTCTCTGAGAATGAGTGAATGTGTTGTGTGTGTGTGCATGTATGTACATACGTACTTTGCGTACGTGGGTTGGGGTTGGGGAGTATAAAGTAGGTATACGGTATACTGTGAGTGAATGAATGTGAATTTAATTTATGATCATACAATACGAATAGGAAGTCAAGAATCAAGTATTGTTACGAGACGAGACTTATGAATAATTTCTTATGATGTATGAATTCTTATACTCATGCCCATTTCCTTGTTGTATATATTCTTTAGAATCGTCCGGAATAAAGCAGCCGAGAAAGCCAAACATCATCACAATTCATCTCATCACAATAATGGAAATTCATCGGCAGGCTCCCTGTCCCCTGTTGATGGGTCAACTCATATTGTTCATATGCGGCCTAGCTATAGTATCAATGGTATCCTTGGTCTCCCAAGTGATCATCAACAGCAGCAACAACAACAGCAACAACAACAAGCTCAACATGGTAGTAACGGAACTGGAGGTGGAGGAACTGGGAAAAGAAAGAATCGAGACGGTAATTTCAATGCTTATTTTTATTAATCTTAATTATCATGTAGATATATATTTGCTTAATTGTACATTACCACGACAGAAATGTTTCGGCATTAAACAAAAGCCTGATCGGATTCTTGATCAGATCGAATATCGAATCAGTCCAAAATTTAAGAAAAAACATGCTATGCACCATGTGTGTAAAAGAGAGAAAAAAATATCAGTATTTTTTTTATAGAGTATGTACTTGGAGTAGATATTTTGTGAAGCTCGTATGTTATTATGTAGAAGATAGAGAAGAGAGGGAAAAAAAGCTACTTAGGGGTTACGATTAAGGACGATAGCTGGTTTGGTTTTGGGTATTAGAGTTTGCGGGGTTGAGAACTTGAAGAGTATTAAAGGATTGACTGACTATACGAGTAGAGAGCTGGGACTAAAGCAGAGCCAGAGACTGTAAATCTAAAAGTATGAAGATAGAGGGTGTATACAGAGAAAGAGAAGAGAGATATATCTGCAGTCAGAGTGTGTAGGATTTTGTAGGTTCTTATGGTTGTATGTGTGTGTGTGTGTGTGTGTGTGTTCTGGGTGGAGATTGTGGAGAATAATGGAAAAGAACACACTTGTACGCTCTTTTGGCACGGAAATCTCGCGGAAAGAAGATGTGACCGGAATTCCTTCTTGAGAAGGAGGAGGTTTGCTTGTCGCCCCAGCTTCTGCGATGCGATAATCAATACTTTTATCTATGGCTATGCTATGGCTAATGTTCCTGGAGAGAAAAACTTAGCCCGTCTTTACCGGGTACTACTCTCACTCACTCGCTCTCTCTTTCTGTCTCGATTTCTTCGGTGGTTGAGAGTCAAGAGAGAGTAGCGACATTGAACATTGAAGAATCTGTCTATATTCTATATGGATTTTTTTGTGTTCAAGGAATGAACAAGTTGCTCTTATTTTATATTTCATATAGTTTATCGAGACCCATTATATGTATAGGATTTCATACTTATTCATGTTCCCGTTCGCTTCTCTTTACTGTCGATCTCAGTTCATTCGGCAAACACCAAGTATCATGTTTAGTAGTTTGTATTTAATATCATGACTACCGTCATTAAACTTCTTGTACATGGTTTCATTTCATAGTAATTATGAAAAGTCAGTATCAGATGTATTGGGAAAATATTAATTTTAATATAAAAAACCAAGAATGCCGTATTGGATTGGAGTGGAAACAATTGTAAAGAGAAATATAGAGAAAGTTTTTAGATGACGTCAATAGTAAGTAAATCGTTAATTTTTACTACTGTTTCTTCATTTTTCAACTATATTTCAAAAAAGTAAAATGTACTTTACAATTACTTTGATTTCCGTAAGATTACCATCAAATAGTGTAGACACATACTTAGATGTGTACAACAGAAATGTATATAGTTGCACAAAACATTACGTTACGCTATGAAAATTGTAAATGTGGTACGTATAAAAAAACAAAAGTATTTTTACAAGTACTTTGGAATTGCCATTTTGTTTCCTAACATGTTCATAATGTTCTCTTTTGTGAAATGTTCAAGTCGAAAAAAAATATAGCAATTGTAATCTCAATTTAAGATTTAACTATGCATATCCTGTTATGCTGTCTGCGCAAAAAAATTCGTTCGATCCACGTGCCACATTTCCTTGTGTACTTAGATATGTTGCTCTTTTTAAAATTTACACCATTATATTTAGGTATGTAGAAACGTCGACAGTAAAGTCTAACTTAACTTTGTTAAAATATTCATATAATTACTATTTTGTTTGCTTTGGATTCATTTTACATAGGGATCTTGTATTGTAATCATAAAGTTGGAATAAATAGGGAATAAAAAAAACACTATCGTTTTAACATGTCTACATACGTATATAGATGAAGTATAAAAGATGAAATCAAGCCAAAAGTAACTCAGAATCTTTGAAATTTCAAGGATTTTTTGGCACACTTTTCTAGTTAAGACTGCTGAAAATATGAATTGTGAATATAAATCCCGTTTTCTGATTCGGATTCAATTTCTTCACACACAAAAAAAACTACACAAAAAAATGCTTGCAATTTGAATTTGCAATTTTATCATTTCGGGCATGGATGATACATAAAGGTAGTGGTTGGTAGTCGGGATAAGGTCAAGTCTATAGGGACAAGGACGAATGTATTCATCATCTTATTGGATTTCTTATGTGTTCTGGTTGAGAGATTTTGATTCCAGTTCCAGAAAGAAAAAGAGAGAGATGAGTCAATCCCAAGCTATATGGGAGTAAATCGAATAGAGAGTATATGTATGCATATAGAAAAGCTCATCATGTACCACACAACATTACTCATATAACAATCACAATTTTAATTTATAATTGCACTGCACTTTATGATTTGCAGTGCATTTGGCTGTGAAGGCGTCTGTGCATAAAACATGAAAATGTTGCATTTACAATATTTGCAGCACAATATCGCTGGTATTTTCTGCAGAGTATTCTGATTAAGTCAGTTTATTATGTATTTTTCATGTGGGACTACTGGAACAAGATTGATTGATGTAGATCCACACCGATATAGGTACATATGTTGTATGTATGTATATATCTGTAGTGTGTGTGACAAGATGGAATGAAAGGATTTATATTGAAATTGAAGTGAATTTATATAGCAAGGATATAAAATACATGTACATTTTAGATCCTCTAGTTTGGAGTGTAGATTGTAGGATGTGAAATTCCCCAAATTCCCGAATCCCGGAAAAGATTGAAGTCGAGTGAGAGTGAGAACGAAAGATAGAGAGAGGGGAGAGATGCTCTCTTCTTCTTCTTTGCTGCTTCTTCTTCTTCTTCTTTTTGGTTTTTTCGAGTCGTTGTGTATGTGATGAGAAGGGAAGCTGAAAAACCATTGGAGCATATCCCTCCAAAAGGGGACGGGTTCTCTAAGCTGCTCCACCGAATCTTCCATTGAGTTCTTCATCGTGGCTGCCACGCCTTGTGCATAGACTTACGTATGGCAGGCTCCTGCCATACGCTTACGTTTTGGAAACTAGAGAAGAGAATCACATTGAGCAAGCAACATTCAACTCATATAGACTATAATATAGTTCTCTCGCTCTCGCTCTCTCTCTCTCTGTCCCACACACACACAGTACACACGTTTATAATGTATGCAACAAACACACTCACACAAACACCTTTCATCTCTTCTTCAATCTTTGAGCTGGGAGCTTGTCAGTTTTTTTCTTCTCCTCATGAATGTACTTCTCAGTGCCAGTCCCTGGACCAGTCTCTATTCCAATTGAAATACATACACATATAATATATACATAATATGAAGAATGATAACATTTTATATCCATGGACTGTGTGGTAGTGGCAGTCGCAGCATGATGCCTATGGAGGTGGAACAAAGTTATGAATAATTATGTATATAGAATATGTACGGAATTCCAGCAGTATGTAACGAATACATAATGTTGCATAGTTTAGTTATATATACGCGCATTCAATATTAAATAATACATGCAGTGGCATCATGATTGATATTTTACTTACTCATTCAGAATTGTTTGTTGGATGGACATTCGTCATTCGTCATGGTTGGTTAATCTTTTTATGCTAAACTAAATTTAGCATATATAATTGTGTACACACACATATGCACACAAGTTATTATTGATACTTAATGCTGGATTGATTCGATTTTATTCAAGCAGCTAACAATAGAAAAAATGTCGTTGTTTGTAAAGTGTTTGGTGTGTTATACTAATTCTTATGCTATTTTTTAATGTTTTTTCAGAAGATACAACTCAACAGCAGCAACGTGATGAAATCGAAGAATTGAAAAGACAACGAACCGCGTATATAAATACAGCAGCTGCTGTTGCAGGTCAAGCTGCTGCTGCCACTGCTGAACAAATTTACTCAAATGTAAGTGTACGTTGTGTTGTTTTTTGTTATACATTTTGTTTTTGAAAAGTTCATATAGAATAAATTAAATAATAAATAATTTGAATTGATGTATAAATAGCACCTCTGGTCCGGTAAATGGTCAGTGAAGGATGAGACGACGAAGCTTCTCTGCGACCTGTCAGGCAATACAGCCGCTGCTCAACAAGCAAACAATGGTCACATGAATGGCTATCATCATCATGTTCACCCATTTGTCGTCGACAGCCAGGTATAATAAATCACAAACGACTAATCAATCAATTTCACTACATAAATACACACGTCTACTCGTTTCTTGACAAATTGCAAATGGATCATTTTTTAAAAGAAAAGAAAAAAGAAACAATATCGTAAAGGGATTGTACATTTTGCTAGGATGATTTGGACGAGATTAAAGATAATGCATATGTAACTGTATACCAACTGTACATTCGAGATGTGCTTATCACAGTTAGAATTTGAAAAGTTAGCGGTATCAGATTAATTGGATTGCAATTAATTCAAGTAGGAGGGTAATTAGGGTCAGTTGTCAGATTTTACTGCACTCATTTAGTAACCGAGTGTGTGTGCTCGGAACTTGAACGAGATTGAGTATACACTTTAATTTACAGAAACAGCACATAAAACATTTATAAAAATCTTGTATTCTTGCTTAAACATATATTTTTTCTAAACATTTCAACTTGTAACTCTCATTATAATCCAGTTTTTTTCTTTCTTATTTTTTGTAGACACATTTCTCCCCAACGACAACTAACAGTTCAAGTAATAACAACAGTAGCAGTAACAATGGGACATCGAATCAACAGAACGAGATATATGAATCGATGAATGGCGTAGCCGCCACTACTGGTAATAACCCCGCCGACGCCGTCTACAATTCAGCAATCGGTAAGTTTTAATCTCGTTCTTTTTTCGTTTTTTTTCATAGTTATGTATATGTAGTAGTATATAGTAATAATATGTATAGTCACTAAATTCTATTTAGAATTTCCTTTAATATTCTTTAAAAAAGTCTATATCAGTTCGGCAAAAGATTTCTTGGTGGTATTTCGTAAATATGTATGCTTTTGTTGCCTTTTTATTTTGCGTACCATATCAATTGTACGCATTGCGTGTGAGGAAACAATTAAGTGAAGGAGGGTTGTCCAAGTTAATTGGCTTGGAAAAAAGGGGATGAATTATTTTTTGGGGAAATACGCTGGGACATCTAGTGCTTGGGAATCATGGCTTGTACAAAACAAATCTTTAAGGGGTTGGTTTGGGCTTGTTGGATGGCTTGAACTGACTCTGATCAAGCTTTGTGTTTCCTTTATTTTGGGGCTAAGAGTGACTTCGGTCTTCTTATTGTATATGTACTTAATATGTATTATGTGGGAACGCTTTGATTTGATTTGTCTGCTGCATATGTATAGTACCTACATATATGTTTGTGGATTTTCAAGTAAACGTTACTTGAAACTTACACTGCTTATTTTTTAGTTTTCAATATTTGTTTTTCAAGCTTGTTCAAATGTATTGGGAAATGTTTTGGAGATTTGGAATGCTTTTTCATATTAGGGCTTGTTTTCTTTTTTCGGGAAAGAGTTCCCGACAAAACGTATTTCTGTTTCACATATTTTGCACACGTACATTTACCCAAAATGTATGATTTCTTTGCATTTTTTCATTGTGACATTTAAATAGGCTCCTTAACCTCAGCAAACACTATAGAAGAAATCAGTGGTGAGTTTCTGTTTTATGTTTGTTGCTTGAACTCGTTTTATTAAGTACACTTGTCGCAGTTTTGTGTATGCATTAATTAATTAATTAATTAATCATGTATATACGATATTATGCCTATAATATTATATAATATTGTATATTGTACATAAATACCTAGTTTTGGGGTTCTCCAATATCAAAGAAATGGATTAAATATTAAATACTGTATACGAATTGAATTGAATTGAATATTTTGCATGAGTGACTTTTCATTTTAATGGTTTTTGTTTTAAAGTTTACTTGCATTTACATTCTTACAAAGAAAAAACTTGAAAGTTGATTTTGTGCATGTTGTTTGTTATTTACTTACTAGACGCCCAAAATAATAACTATACATCATCAGCAAGTCTCAGTTTGTTGGATGAAAAGCCAAGTCCAGTGGCCTTAGCCGCCGCAACGACACAGTCAAGTTTAACTTTACTCCAGCCTGTTCATCAAATTTCAGCTGGAGGTCAAAGTGGAGCTCAAAGTGGATACAGTTTACCCAGTTTTGGGCAGTTTGGTGTAAATGGGGGTGTGTTTTTAACTTTTTTTTGTTTTGCTTTGCGCGCTTTGTTTTTTTTTTTGTTTTTAATTTTATATTGGCCATCATATGATATTCAGTTACAATTCAAGAGTTCAGTTTTCAGTTGATTTGCTTTCATAACAATAATAACTAATATAACATTGGAAATTCCTATGAGGAATTGAGGAGAGGCGGTTTTTGGCATTATATCAAAACAGCAATAATAACTTAATAAATCTTGTTTGTTTTAATTTCAGAATATGGATACGGAGGATATCACGGAGCGTCGCAATATGGAGCCCCACCACCTACGCATTATGGCTCTTATTCATACGGGACAGGATTACTGAGTAAATACTTATACGAAGATAATAATAACAATTACATTTTCCAACATGAATTGTAATATGAAATATGTAAATATTTACTGATTTGATTTTGTTTTATTGAATTGCAGGCACAAATTACCATACAGCTGGAGGCCCTCACCATTTAACCCCATCATTAGCCCATTCCCCGAATTCCCCACCAATCTACGATCACCATCACGACAAATTACTTTTGCACAAATCAATAGCTAGCCTCCCAACAAACTCTTCGCCAAATGGAACCGGAACTAACGGTGGACCCACTAACCTCAATACGATTGTAAAAGTTTTGTGAAATTAAAAAACATTTTCAAGTAATAATGCAAAAAAATAACAAAAAAAATCAACAGCAAAACAGAAAAACAACACAACGACAACGTTAACATATTTAAACTGTCTCTTTTTTTCTTCTTTTTCTAAGAAGGAAGGAAGGAAGAAAGGAAAACCATTCATTTCTCATCAAAGATGCAATTTTTTAAAAAGAATAAAATAAATAGCAATTATTATCATTATTATTATTAAGTATTATTATTATTGTAACGTACATACATACGATGATTATTATTATGAATTATTATATTGTAGTAAGTTAAGTTAAGCTAAGTTATAGATAGATTTAGAACTATTTTTTAGTTACCATGTTTTTTTCACATACCAAAGTTAAATCATTTAAGTCAAAAGTGTACAATTTGTAGGAAATTTTAATTTCTCCCCTTTTTATTTGTTGCCACGTATTTATGTATACAAAAATACAACTTCTATCGACAAGAAATTGGGTGTGGGGACAATCGAATGTGTGTAAATGCGGGAAAAAAACAATAATAAAAAACATGTCTTTTGTCTTTGACATTGTGCTTTTTTAGACAATTTTCTCCAGTTTTGTTTTTATTGGCAATACACACAATGAACATGCATGAAATGTAGCTTTCTCTTTCTTTACCTACTAAAGTACATACATGTATATAAGTATCCGTAAAACACAAATCACGAGGGAAAAAAACTCATGTCCACTTTCACTAATTCCACTCAAGTTGTATTGATTCAAGCGTGTTTCTCCATTATACATATTATGTGCAATGTTGAAGTAGGGAAATTGTACAAAAGTTTGAAGGATCTCAAAAAATGTAAGAGTTTTTTCACATACATTTTGTCCTTTTGTTTTTGTGAATTAAACTGACAAGTTCAAGTCGCTACACTTACTACTTTTCGGTTTCTCACTTTATGAGAATCGTCAATGTATGATGGGGGTAATCGAAGTCCTTTGTCTGCAATAGCTGGAACTTCATAATACTCATTAACATCTCTAACTTGCATATTTTTGACAACCATTTTTTGATGATCAACTTTTTGAAGTACAACATCGGTATAGTGAGGATCTAAAATATTCTCTTCATACAATGTTTTCAATATCTGTGTCGAAAAGAGAAAACAAAAAAAAATATTCTGTTAGAATATATTATGAATGTACCTATATAATTAGACAATTTCCAAAGAATTTTGTTTTGTATAATGTATGAGGGAAATGGAAAATATTTTTACATTCCAAGTATCTGGACCAAATTTATTGCCCCACATATACAAAGCTCTGATTGTTGTGGATGGCAACGTAGTTAACAGAGGATCCAATTCCCTGTATGTAATTTCATTAAAAGAAATATCCAGGCTCACAAGATATGAACTGGAAAGACCTAAATTAAGTTGCCTGCAAATAAAGTATGTATATGGAATCAGTATAATCATTTTCTCTATATAGTTTGTATATGCTATATACATCTATAGATGATTAAAATATTTATATTTCAGCTCACGCCATCCCAGCATCTTTTATTCCATTGTGATGAAGAATTAAATGTTTTAAATTTGGATTTTTAGTCATGTAAATTCCAAGCAATTTCATTCCATCTGCAGCGAGTCGGTTATCGGCCAGATCCAAAACAACCAAAGTGGTATTCTGCATAAAGTTCTCCATCAAAGCTGCCATTCCATCTTCCCCCAAATCCCATTTCTGTGCATGTAAAGCTGCTACAGATGTATTCGACTAAAGATAATAAATAAATTAAATTTTGGGATATCACTATAATTCTTCCCAGTTAATTATTATTATCACAACTAAATACAAACTTTTAATTTAAGTATTCAAGAAATTACCCCAATGTAATCGCCAAGTTTGGCAGCCATCACGTCTGAATACTCACCAAATAATGGTCTGTTCAGTACCAACCGTGTTGGACGAGAAACGTATTTATATGTTGATGGACCACTATTATCTACATCCTCCGTCACTTTACTCTTGATCTCAGTTTCCATTACTATATTGTTAATATTTTCAAATAAATCCATGACAAAGTTATCTGCAGCCGATGTAAATTCCGTTGTTGTATTCTCCACAGCCTGATTTCAAGATTTCATAATTATTTCATGTCAAGTTAAATTTCCAGTAAATGTTTGCTCATTATTTTCTATTTTCTATATATGACGATGGCCAAAAGAATTTTAATCAAGAAATTATATGATCGTTTAAAATTCTGAAAAAAATTCACAACACTCTCACGTACTATACACATCATTTTCTGAAAGTGAAATTAATTTTTGAGTTTTCGTTTTTGAGAAATTGATTGTCAAAAATGAGCAAAAAAACGAGTATTTGCATTACTCATAACGCTGTAGCAGGTACCAAGCCCACAAACTCTCCAACTTCGGTTTTGTAATTACAAGATTCTTCATTAAAGTTTATCATGAGAAATCGTAATTTTAAACTGGAGAAAGTGTGGGCTCGGTCACTTTTAATTTTTTAAAAGGGGACTATTTGGCTTCCGCCGAGCATTTTGTGGTGAAATGCCGGGCTATCATTCTACTAAAACTCCAAATCCGCTGGATTGCTGTATGTTGGGCCCGGTCTATTTCACACATTGACAAAGTACAATATAACTTCTTACATGAGAAATTTGCATTCCCTTGATGGAAATTAAACATAAAACCGACCAATAAGGTCAGGTCACAAAATATCACGTGACACTTGTGACCTTTAAAATTTATATCATTGCGCACAATAAACCGAGTTTACATACATACAAATAATACGCATTGCAATGAATTTAAACAATTTGTATAAAATTTGACCTTTTGACCTTTAGCAATTACCCAAGGTCAAAAATTAACACTTAAAACATTTTTTTTTATTTTTAAAAGTTTTGTTAGAAAAAATTCAAAATTTTTTCATTTAACTGCAATTAAAATTAAAGTTTTAATTGTTTTAACATTTCTATAATTTTCCCTATTGTCAAAACCCCCCTGTTTGAAATTTTTTCCAATTTTTAATCAAATGATTCCAAAACAGGGTCAAATGCGACGCACTATAATGTAATTATATTATAATTGAATTTTTTTCAAAAATTAATAGAAAATTATTAATCTCATGTTCGTACGAGAGGAATTAAAGTTACAATAAAATTGCCGATTTGTGAAACCGAGAGTCACGGGCAAAAATTGAACGAAAGAGTGCGCGAGAAAGGAGATGCGATTCCTTGTATTTTGCATGGAAAACCCAACTTTTGACAATGAATTTCTGAAAAACGTAGTTTACGAAAACTAATAAACTTTTCAGAAAATGATACCTAATGAGGTGATCTTATACCAGTTTCATTTGGATTGAATTTTGTCATCACGAAATTCTACATGTAAATTACAAATAATTTTCTTCATATATGCAATACAATATACAATAATGAAAATTACTCGAGCTTTATCCTTGGTTGCAACAGCAATAGAAGCAGCTGTCTCCATAAGTGAATCCACTTCATTTTCAATTTTCAATTCCGTACACACTAAATCATTTGCAATATCCTCTTCTAAGCCAAATGGACTGGCGACACCAACAACTCGAGCAGCCTCCACGAGAATCCCATGTAAAAAACTCACAGCAATCTGACGGATCTGGTCCTCACTCATTGCTCCCTTGTGTCCCATTAGTTTCTTTCCATGATGAACAATTTTAGAGCGCTCTCCACAGGCAATCGTTGCAGCATCCACAAGTGCCTGAGAGAACACAACACTTTACACTCACACTTGTCTTGTCATGATTAAAGTTTATTCATTCATATATAATTAAATATTTAGTGTAAAAGGTTTTTTTTTAAAATCTTATTGTGATAGTTTGTCATTTCATATAGAAAAACTCTTTCAAATGGATATCTATATCTATTTCTATACATACCTGAGTGACGAACGGATTCTCAAAGAGTTGCATGAAGGTACCCTGTGCGACAGTAAAAATGGTTCTAAAAAAGCAACTAATGTCATCATGATTTAGTTCACAAGTGGGAGGCATCCGAGGGCGAATCGTTCGATAGACTTTCTCCATTGCATCCTCGAGTATACGAAAGCAGTCATCTTCTGTGTAATTATTCCTACCTTTGTTCACAGTCTCGATTGTTTCAATGACGGTCAAAAGAAGGAGCTGAGTTATGTCAGATTTGTCCATGTACTCGCTTTTTGCTATAGATACGGAATAGGGCAATCATACATACAATCGTCATTTTTACAATCATTTTGTAATTTTAGTTTATTATTACTTTTATACAAATGTAATGGAATTTCAGAATTTCATTCGAATTTACTTGAATCTTTTGCAGCAGTGTAGAGTGTCTCTCTCACCATAAACGTTGCAGCTGCTTCGGCTATATATAACAAGAAGATTAAAATACCATTATTATATATTATTATCCATAAGATTCTAAATGTATGAAATATCAGAAATATGTAATATGATTTGGTATACCTGTGTACAGATCAGGCGGATGTCCACCTTCGTCATGGAGTTCTAATTCATCTCCCTCCTCATTATTACGAGCATCCGCAATAGGCTCCATCAAATCGTCATCGATCACTTCTAAACTGTATAAACTTTTAGAGACAAGTTGATTTTCATAGTCTTCACCCCCTTCCCCTCGCCATTCTCCAGCTCGAGATTTTTTAAAATTATCAATTATTTTGGATACATCTGGTAAGATTTGACTGGCATCAGTGCTAATCATTTTTTCATATGCTGAATCCGAATAAATCTCTTTTTTATCTAAATCATCTTCACTGAAACGATGACGAAGATCGAATAAACCTTGAAGGATTGTTGCAGAAAATGTTTCAAACAATTCTGGGAAACTCACATCACCGCAACCACCACCGTTCGGATTAGACGAGTGATGTTCGCCTGGAAAATCCTACACAAATATTGAAAACTGTTCTGATCTGATAAACAATCATCACCTATAATTAATTTCTTTTTTCTATAAGACATAACTGCACTCACCGATTTTACTCGTACAAATGTCGGCTGGCTAGATTTTCCATTGAGTTGCGTCACATGCTCAACCTCCTCATTATACTCTGCTTTTCTTTCTTTCAGGCGAACTTGAAAATAAAGTATATAATAAAACTGATTAGTTTTTAAACTTGGTGTAAAAACAAAACAAAGAATTGATTCATTTACGGTATGTATTTAGAAATATATGTTTTACCCAAATCCATTGGTAAATTATTTTTTAGAAGAAGATAACTCGGATAGTCAATGTCATTGTCCATTGCATACAGAGCTGAACAGATGGACTGAAATCCTTCACATGTCAAGTCACACTCACCAATATCCAAATCCAATGGAGCCAGACCACTAAGAATCAAGCAGGTTAGAGCATTCATTCCCTATATACAAACAATAAATAAAATGAGGGTAACCAATCACATGTGTGTGTGGAAAAGTTTTTAGAACAATTTTTAAATCGTTTCCGTGGAACTCACATCGTTCCCAATTTTCATTCCTGTCAATTTTAAAGAATGAAGTGGTGCTCGATGAAGAAGAGCTTTACAAATGGATAAAATACCAGCAGCAGTCAAATTATTATGCATTAAATTCAATTCTATAAGATTTCCACATTCTTGAAGAGCAGGAGCAAGAACTTCAATGCCAGCATCCGTTATTTCATTGTAGCACAGATTTAACTTGGTTATCCCACGAATCTCAAGGAGAACGTTTACGATACTGGGAATATCCGAATCCATGATACGAGATCTAAATAATTGATGAAATTAATTTTTTTCAAAGTCTCTCACACTTGAATCAATTTGAAGTAAAATATTATTTATTTATTTCTGAGACTAACTTGAGAAATCCTGGATAGATTTGATTTCCTGGTAAGAGCATTTCAAAATCTCCAAATGGATTCTTAATAAGGATTTCCAGTAGTAATTCTTCAGTGACGGGCATTCCCATATTTTTCGGAAAATATTCTCGACATAGACTCTTTCTTAGTGCATCCAAATTTTCAAAAGTATGATCAGATGGTACTGGCGTTGGTGGTAAAGTGTAGCGACCAGGAGCACATGGATCATTTTCTTCTTCTTCTTCTACTGGCCCTTCATCTAATCCTTCCACTGATAAACTACATAGACAAAGGTCACAACCACATGCACAACAGTCATCCTCCTTGTCTTCACCTTGTATTTCTTCATCTTCTTGAGTATTCTCTCGATTTTCACTGTACCATTCACCCTCCGATTCATTAATAGAATAACTCTTGTTTCTATCTCCCATTAAATGTTTTTCCATCAAATTCACATCACAAACTTCACACCCTCTACTTGCACTACAATGGACGCACTCTTCATTGTCATCCTCCTCTACATCTTCGAGTTCTTCTTCGGGTAAATAGTATTCAAATTCACCTGCATCTTCTGTGTCCATCTTCTGATTCCAGGAATCTGTCTACAAGCTCGCTGATTTGAATCTTTCACCCCTCTTCAAGCTCTCCAGATTGGTATATTTGTAGTTTTTTTCAATCACCTCTTCATAATTTCAAATACAGATTATGAAACAATTTACTCAAAAAACGTTTCCAAATTAGAATGTCAGTCATGAATATTCTCGTTATTTGTGGGGAAATAATTATATTACATATTATAATTTTGGAATTTATGTACAAGAATACATAGGTGTGTGCAGAGTGCAGAATAGAATACTCGAATGCATTCGAATGCTGTCAAAAATACCAGTGAAATCCTGCTTGATGAAAGTCAGCACTGTGCTTCAGACGTGAAAGTTTCCATGGGGAAAGGAAATAAACTGACATCATTTTTACGATCGAGTCTCAATTTGTTCTACAGTATACAGATATTATCGTTATTACCAAGTTTTGAGGCATTCCTATTTTCTATACATGTGGAATCGAAATGAAACGAAACCTGCCACTTCCAAGGACATTACTAAAACCGATTCGGATGCCTAATGACCGACAAGCATGAAGGAAATGTGGCTATTTCGAATCTCATTTGACTCACATGAGTAATGGATGCATCAATGATTTGTTTGTTGAATGAATCAACCGAAAAACCGGAATTGTGTGATGTTGTCGAATTGAAATGTTAATCTGCGGAAAATTGAGGTCGGACGTCAGGAATCGGATGTTTGTCTATTCCTTTTTTCTCCGTTTTGAATGTATATGTATATGAATTGCGATACAGATTTGTACGTATAGGTCATTAGGGGACGTGCGGGTAAAAAACTACCACCGTGTAAAACCATTCTACTGGGTAAAATTAAAATAGCAAAGGAACCGTTGGGTAGAAATTATTGAGCTCTGTATATGTTTTGTGCCCTTGGAAATTCTACATGTGTCTTGTCTATGACGACAACGTTCACATTTTGATTTCTCTAATTAAAGAGTGGGCTCGACTTTAACGTTACGAGACATGGACGTCAAAATCTTGCGAAAGACACATTTTCAAAAATTCATTTTTCTAACTCAGGCAGGAGTTTTGGCAATTGACCAATTCTAATCGTTTTCAAATGAATCAAATCAACTCGAAAATAAAAATCAGACAGACATGAAATTCAAGTATTCGTCTATATTTTTAATAAAAGAGAAGTGGTAATTTTTTACCCGACATACCCATTTTTGGGTTAATTTTTCAAGGGCTCAAAAAATGCTGACCAGGTCAAGTTGGCCCTATAAATCAAATCAATGAAAGACAGAGAATTTCAACTGCTTTTTAATGGTGTTTGTTGTATTCTTGTGCAACATTCCAATTTTGCTCTGTAGGCAAAAACACAAGTGGTAGTTTTTTACCCGCACGTCCCTTATGGATATCTGTGCACGTGTAAAGATAATATGTACTGTTTTTTTACATGGCTAATATTTGGTGTTTGAAATCTCATTTCTCGTAAGCTGTATATGCATATATATTGTTTCCCATAAAGATTTGTGTGAACGTTTTCAAGGTAAACTCATGGCCCTGATGTGATAAGAATAAAAACGAGAACAAGAATTGAACCGACAGTTCAAGTCGTCGATAGTCAATAGAAAACTGTCAGCAGTTAGCAGTTGCTGATAAATCAAACATGATATACACATATACAAATTCCGTACACACAAGACAATATACATACAAATGTATGCAAATGTAAATAAGTTTAAGTTTTCTTCACACACTTACATGAATGTTAGGAATTCGTAGTAATGATATGGAGAGTCCTACTGTCTACTGTGATGATAGATTCAAGTTTCAACGGTCGAACCAAAGGCTTTCTTTACTTTTACTTTTGACTTGGACTTGTGGTATGTGAGGATATTAAGTGTATTAGTTGTTTGTATCAGGTATCGAGGTTAATCAGAGAGGATGGAAATGCGGAAAGGTCACACACACATACACACTGCAATTCGTACGCTCGTCATACAAACTCGTGGATGGATCAATTCCTCTTGCATGTTCAACTCATATATATGTTTTGGCAAATCCTGTGCCACGACCATTTAATCATTTTGTCAGTCCCGGCTTGCCTTTGATCATAAGACATTTCATGAATACTTTATATATACACTCACAGACACATGGTGAAAGGCATAAAACCAACCAATCCATTCATAAACTCCAGTTGTTTTTTTTTTGTATATATATACGGCCACAAAGTTTTATTATTACACCGAATGATTACAGTGGGCATTTCAAGCTAAACAATACTGTGCGAAAAACCTTGATGATGATGAGGAATGGAAAATATGCTCATAATGCTATATCATATAGCCTATATCATATAGGCCAAATGCCAAAGAAAAAGTACACGCAATAAGCTGCTGAGGTGAAATTGATTGAATAATTTTGATTTGATCCAGTGCTTTGACATGAAATGTTTAGTTTTTTTTTTATTTTTTTTTTCTCAACAATTTAATGATACAAGCTTTAAGCTACACAAGTCCTTTGACATTCCGATTTTGGAAATCAAAGTTCATTGAACTTTCACATGGAGTAAATTCTAAAAATCTACATAATTTTCTAGAGTGTATAATATAATACATTTCTAATTCTGTCAATATACATAAGTTGTCATTTTAAATCCAAAGCTTTCTCCAGTGAATCTGCATACAAATGGCCTTCGTGATTTTATTGATATTATTACAATTAATAATTAATTTTTTTTATTAAATCAAACTCGAAACTCGAGTCTCTTGCAAAGATTTACATGGAGAGAATTCTTTTGAACATGTTTATTTTCCTTTTAAAAGTTTTAACAGTTTTTTTGCATGTGGTTGGTTTACATTTTTACATGACAAGAATAAGAAGAATTTTCATTAGAGAGACCATGTGCTTTTGTCCTGCGCCTCCACGGAATCTCCTCTTCTTTCTCTCTCTCTCTCCATCTCCACCTATGATTTCCTTCCCATACATTTTACAATTCTACATTCTGCAATGGACATGGACTGATGAACGTTTGATGGTTTCTAACTTGTATGTAAGTATGTATGTGTGTGTGTGTGTGTGTGTTTGTGTATCCCTTAGACATTTTACACATAGGCAGCGGCCCCCCGATTCATGAAAAAAAATCCTTTACCTGTTCCTCACAAACCAAACTGCAAAGCAGAAGGTACTTTACTCAACTCACACACTTGTTATAAAATATAACATTACTACCCTGCATACTTTTTTGTAATATATGTATACACATTTACCAACTGCATTGTTGTGTTTGTGTGTGTACGCTGTGAATGTAAAATTTCAAGTTGAACTGACAAGAGAGAGAGAGAGAGAAACTGAAGTCACAGTCAGAGGAGGTAGAGTGGAAGTTGTAATAATGAAAAAATACGCAATACGGTCTGTAATCCTTTCTCTTGCTACGGGTATCTGGTATCTGTCGTGCGTGTGTGTGTGTATATGTAGAAAATAATGCGTGTAGAGTTTTCCTTACACACATATATATAAATGATATACTGTACACACAGGCAGAGAGAACTCAGAGCACTGACACTACGAATGACTTTGACTGTGTATAGCCTGTAGACAAATCTATTCCTAATACAAAAATGCATAAATAATAATGATAATAACAGTATAGGATTCAATGAACTTCTGTTTACACATATTTCGTCATGTAAATTTAGACATTGACACAGGTAATTTTCATTTTCAGTTACCTGTATTCTAATAATATGTTATATACACACACACAGTTGAATGTACATGGGTCACAGACACGAAGGAAACCTTCAATTTAATTGTGAAAACATCAACCACTCATTTTTTTTACCCACATATATTATAATAAATCGGGTAATAGATTGAATTTCAGTTTTTTTGAACTGTACAACTCTTTAATATTCTCTAGATACATAACATCAAATAATATATGTAATACAGACACATGAGACAAGTACAAGTATAGATTGGAATTGAGTAAGTATTACATACATATACATAATTGGATTATAAACCTAAGAAGAGTACGAGTAATTGAATTCCATGCGTTTCAATTCTTCAGTTTTTTTTGGACTGTATCGGATTTTCGGATTTGGTATAGATTTGAGAGAATACAAAATAAAATCCCTAACTGGATTTTCCAGCAATATAGTTGGAAATTCTATCCGCAGCAGCTTTGTCCAACTCGTATGATGATTGGAAATGTCGTTTTTGTAAGCCAAAAGTTCCTCCACTATGTAATTATTAATATACATGGAAAACAAAAATATATGCGTGAGAAGTTAATCTTACAATGAATTAAAATACACACAATATGTTATATTGCAAATTTATGTTGTGTCCCTGAACTAATGAACTCGAAAAAAAACTTCTCACACGATGATTTTTTTAATTACGAATTATTGTTAAATAATGATTTATCACGGTAATAATAATAGAGAAAAGGCGTGATTTATGGTATGAGAAAATATGTTCATGCATACATATACTCATATGAAAGGGTTGATAGAAAATAATTTTGTTCGCACCTGAGAGAGTCAAATTTCTTTTGGTACTCATAAGACTGACTTGGAATTCCAAGGGATTAAAGTCTGGAACGAGCTGGACTCAATTTTTCTGTTGGAAATTTCAATTATATATATATATATATGAGTATACATGTGTGAGCAATCATTTCATGGACATTCTTGGAATTATTATTATTATTTTTTTTACGTTACAACAATAAGAGGAAATTATATAGTAGAAAACAACTAATTAGATACGTGTGTAAACTACCTGATGAAGAGATTGAAGAATCGTACGGATAAACGTACAAGATGCTGGACAATGGAATACCCGTTTGCAACTTGAAGTCCTGCATATGCATGAAGAAATCAAGAAGTAAATTTAATTTAAAGTATACAAAATCTTCCTTGATAAAAAAACAACTGCAGAATTCCTCAGATATTTATATAAGTATGAAAGTACTGAAAAGAATTATGCTTGTTACCTTTCGTGTATCGAGAGTATCGTCATACGTCGGCACTGCTGTCACAGTAGCTCTTAAGGTGGTGGAACAAATAAAAACAAAACCAAAAAACACAGTGACCGAAGGCCAACTAAAACTTTTCAACTGAATCATTGCAGGTAAATTTGATGGGATTTCGAGAGAAAATTAAATATATAGGAATTGAAGAACAAGTCACACACTACTACCTACAGTGACTGAATGTCAGGGAACAACTGATTTGGAGTGTGTTTCATTTCCCTTTATATATCAGGAGGAAAGAAAACCGACAGATTTTCTGAATTCTCTCAAAATCGGTACTCACTAAGAAATCGGTACTTAAAATTATACTGCCAAATTAATTGGAGAAAACGCTACCTATTTAAAAAATAAAATGAATTTGTAAATGTAATTTGGAATGTGTATTAGGTAAGTATGGAAATTTAAGAGAGAAGGTTGAAATGTACCAGCTTGCCCTCAACTTTATTGCTTGTATTTTGTATTGGAAAAGCTTCGGGACTCGTAAAAACCATTTCCCACTTTCTATATAGTTATTCCATCAAATCCTGTATAAAATGATCATCTACAAGAATGAAATTCAAATTTATTATTAGTGTAGGCGTTAATGGGCCAGTCCGAGTGCATTAGTCTAATTAAAATGAAATCCCTCATCGTCAATTTAATTAAAAAATATCTCATTTTAGTCATTTTTTGACAATGGTTGTCATAGAAGTTGTCACCGGGAATATCCGACAGTACGATCACAGTGTTTGGTAACGCCTATTTTAACAGAAAATCTCGGCGCTTTCAACCGCCCAATTAGGTCATTTGCTTCCTTGCTGCTGGACTATACAGACGTGGATATCCTCGAACTCCTCAAACTGTAAAAGTCCAAAATATTTTCAAAAACTAAAAAAGAAACAAAAAAACTACGTTTCGTTCTCTCTTTTTTGTGGTTTTTACTAAAAAAATACACATAATTCAAAATGGTAAGTCCAAAACTCCACTTATTTCCATTTCCTATATAGTCAAGTACAAAAGTGACAGAAAAAATCCCAGCTGATATGTGACTTATGTCTCTTGAAATTCCAGACTTGAAATTCCGTTGCCCAGACAACGGTTGTTTTACTTTATATTACAAAAACCAGAGTATGTATAGGACTTGAACAATGTTCTCTAATGAGACTTTTTTTAATTAATTTTTTTTTTTAAACATTTTTTTTTTAGCGTGAGTGTATTTCAATCCACGTGGGTCAAGCCGGTACTCAAATCGGAAATGCCTGTTGGGAATTGTACTGTCTCGAACATGGAATTCAACCTGATGGACAGATGCCCTCAGATAAAACATGCGGAGGTGGTGACGACTCCTTCAATACCTTTTTCAGTGAGACTGGAGCCGGGAAACACGTGCCCCGAGCGGTTATGGTCGATTTAGAACCAACTGTCATTGGTCAGTCAAATAAAAAATATGTCAACAACTTTAAATTTTAGTTGGAAATTCACTTGAATAAGAGTGTATCCTTGAAATCTATCTATGCATATCCTTGAATTTTATTTTAATTTTTTTTTGTCTTTTCATTTATAATTATACAGATGAAGTACGTACTGGAACATATCGTCAACTATTTCATCCTGAACAATTAATTACTGGAAAGGAAGATGCAGCAAATAATTATGCTCGTGGTCACTACACAATCGGGAAGGAGATTGTGGACTTGGTATTGGACCGAATTCGTAAATTAGCTGATCAATGTACTGGACTTCAAGGATTCCTCATCTTTCATTCATTCGGTGGTGGTACTGGATCTGGATTTACATCCCTCTTGATGGAACGTCTTTCAGTGGATTATGGAAAGAAATCAAAATTGGAATTTGCTGTTTACCCTGCTCCACAAGTCTCTACAGCCGTCGTTGAACCATACAATGCCATCTTAACAACTCATACTACTCTGGAACATTCAGATTGTGCATTTATGGTTGATAATGAAGCTATCTATGATATTTGTCGTCGTAATTTGGATATTGAAAGACCCACCTATACCAATCTTAATCGACTCATTGGACAAATTGTTTCTTCCATCACGGCTTCCTTGAGATTCGATGGTGCTCTGAATGTGGACTTGACAGAATTTCAAACTAATTTGGTACCATATCCTCGAATTCATTTCCCACTGGCAACTTATGCACCCGTCATCAGTGCTGAGAAAGCTTACCATGAACAACTCTCTGTTGCCGAAATCACCAATGCCTGTTTCGAACCAGCTAACCAGATGGTCAAATGTGATCCTCGGCATGGAAAATACATGGCTTGTTGCATGCTTTATCGTGGGGATGTCGTACCAAAGGATGTCAACGCATCTATTGCCACCATCAAGACCAAGCGGTAAGTATACTATACTATACGTATAGTAAATATGCATTTAAATTTGTAGATTTTTATATATAATTACTTTTCTCATCTGTTCTAAATAATAATGACAATTTATGATTTGTTTTTTTTACATCTATTTAGAACGATCCAGTTTGTAGATTGTAAGGGAAAAAAATTTGTACTATTCACATGTTATTATTATCACAAGTCAATAATTTAGGTATTTAAAAATTTGTTTTTTCTCATTATTATTTTTATTATTATTATTTTGAATAGGGTGTCCAACTGGTTTCAAGGTGGGTATCAACTACCAGCCACCCACAGTGGTTCCAGGCGGGGACTTGGCCAAGGTTCAACGGGCAGTTTGTATGTTGTCTAACACTACAGCTATTGCCGAGGCCTGGGCTCGTTTGGATCACAAGTTTGACTTGATGTAAGATTATTTTAAATATGAATAGACTTTATTTAGTGTGTATATTATATATGAATAATGAATAACTACTACTTTCAATAGGCATTTGATTTTTGTTTCTTGAACTCTACAATCTATAATCGTGTTTTATATACTTTTTTAAAAAAATAGGTACGCCAAGCGAGCGTTTGTTCATTGGTATGTCGGAGAAGGTATGGAAGAAGGAGAATTCTCTGAGGCTCGTGAAGATTTGGCTGCTCTCGAGAAAGATTACGAAGAAGTCGGTATGGACTCTGTTGAGGGTGAAGGCGAAGGTGGAGAAGAATACTAGAGAGCCCTGTTAACATTTAATAATCTTAATTTGAATAATCTAATGATTTATATGAATTTAAATGTGACTCATTAAAAGAAAGTGTGGAATATATATATTTAACGGTTCTTTTTTCAATTTTCTCCATTACATAATTACAAATTCAAAATTATTTAATTTGAGTATAAATTTCATTAGTCTTAACATGAATCTTGTCATTATAACAATTAATAGGTTACATTGGTTACAACATTATTATCAGAGTCATGTTCATATTTAACATATTACTACAACTATATACAAGTTCACATGAATTACTTAAGTAAAAATATTTCAAAGTAATAATATAATAACATTCTCTCCTATAATATATGCTATTTACATTTTGGTTGTATAAATAAACAAAAATATTACAAGAATTAATTCACAATAAGTATCACATTTGTGTAGAGTTGAATTTGAATTGAGTATGGAGAGAGATGTTTGCTGGGGCTGGTGGTGAGTGTGTGTGTAAAAGTGTGTGTATGTGCGAAGAAACGTCTGTCTAGGCTGTCTGGGTTCAAGAGCCGGCGAGAATATTTGTTCCACTTTTCAAATGTAGCTGCTGCCATTCCTCTTCACATTATATTCTCTCAATGTGTTTTGAGACGAAGCACACACATATATCCCGTACATACTCAGTTTAGAGTGTATACACACATTGCACACACACACGTACGGTGAAGATTTAATGATCCCAAATAAAATTCGGAATTGGTCTGGTCCAAATCGACGATGATGATCAAAATTTCCAAAAGAAAAACCGTTGAAAAATCTCTAACGAACGAAATCAGCTTTCACAATGATCTCAGATCTTCAGCCCATATGCAATCATTTGAGATCCCTCGAAGCTTTACTCTAAAAACTTCAACTCTCTTTTAGTATATATATATATTTAAAAATATACACACACACATATGTACATTACAATGTGTTTCCTTCTCAGTCTGTTCGTGTGTGTCTTGAGTTTATTCATGTATATATACTTCCTAAAAGATAAATCGTATCTACTATTTGAGCTTCTCAAATCAATTTCTTGGTATTTCTCTTAAACGTTGAACAACTGAAATTTGAATTGTAATGAAAAGGAAAAATATGAAGAAAACATACATTCATATTGAACTGTATGAATCAAATAATTGGACAATAATAATAATAATTTGTATGTAATCGTAGTAGTTGAAGCACTATGACTTTCAATTTTTATACATATTTTCAACAGTTGAATTGAACTTTGTAAGATTTGAATATTCACACAGAGTATACAGGAAACTGGCGATTTGGAATTCAATATTGAAACTCGGCTCTTTTTTTAAAATGAATACAGCTGAATAAGATTCTCGGGCTGTTGCTACATTTCTCTCTATATATAATACAAATTCAATAAATAAACTCTTGTTTCTCAAGGAAATTGACACTTTTTGACTGGAGATGGTTGTTGTTGAGTTGATTTCAAATGTAGAGATATAGTATAGTCAAAATTAAATGGTAAAAGCTTCTCGGGACTCTCAAAATGAAAAACACACTGGGCCAATAATTTTCTGGTAAATCATTGTGAAAACCAGAGTCGTTGTTAGGTGAATGAAATTTTGTGTGTGGCTCGTAAAACGAACTGGTGAAGAATCTCTGTCCTGGCCGTCGTCTTTTTTCCCTATCCACACCCACATTCCACATTCCAATGTCTCGTCAGCCTCCTGCTACGTGATTTTTCTATGAGTTGCTCCCCGTACAAAAAGCCCATGCAAAACCCAAAAAGCTCAAGCTACACACACAGCCAAAGTGTATAATGGAAGCAACAACCCTCTCCTCACTAGTTCATAGTTTTCTCTCTCTCTCTCTTTCGTTCACTTCTACTACACAACTACACATACAACACTCTCTTGCCATGTAGTCAGTTCACATTCACTACTAGACTACAGCAGCTTTTTTTCCTCTTCTTTCAACTTACTCTCTTATAACGATATATACCATAATATACACACACACTCTCCACACACTACAAACACACAGAGCCATCATAGGAAATAGGAATAACGAATTCCGAATACACACACCACACTTTACCAACAAACTCTACTATGAAATAAAATACAAAACACTCATATATATACGAGAAATAGCAAGCCCTATCATCATCATATATATAATAAGAATAATACTTGTATCTCTATATTTTACATGCACTCACATCTAGACAAGTTAGTAAGTTGGAGTTGGGTTTGGAGAGTTAGAAGTTAGACTCACAGAAGGCTTAGACACAAATGTTAATGAAATAACTCGCCTATTTTTTTTTTTTTACTACAATCTACAATATGTATGCAGCACTAGCAATATCTTTCGAACATATACATCCACTCAAACTATACACACTGCAAACACTCGTTTTACACACACATACACACTCATACTTAACTCTTTCACTCACTCACTCTAATATTACAATCTGAATCCACTACTACTACTACGACTACTATTACATACTACACAAGGGTATACATACGTAGTATTGTATAGATATAGATAATATATTATTGAAAAGATATTATGAATCTATGGAAAAAAGGCTTTGAAACAGCTCTCAACATATGTAATGTACTGTGAGGGCATATTATATATATTTTATATGTATACAATATACATATATATCTATCTACATATCTGTAGAGACAACCACAGTAGTTCTTCTTGTTGCTTTGCCATGCCACCCGTTCTAACTCAAAAACTCAAACTCACTTGTCGTATAATGTGTACAATCCACCACCACCATACCATTAACCATGCTAATGTAAATGTACTCCAATGGAATTCCCAAGGAACAACTTGTGCGCATACACTCAAGAATGAAAATTTTCGTTCAAGTTACAACCAGAGTTAACCTCAGCTACTATACTATACTACGATAATATAACTCCTCGTCGTTGTCGTTCTCGTCTATCCAACAAGTCTAAATGCTTAAATGTTTCAATTAAATAAATGTTGGCAAAAATAACATTGAAAAAAAAAACATATTCTAGCTACTAACTACCTTCCGTCCCAATTCATTAACCATAACTCTCTCTCCCTCCCTCCCCAATCTACATACACATTACACACACACACACACACAGATAGTTTACACCAACACTCACTCACTCCAAACCATCACCACAAGATAACAATAACAATTATAATTATTTGATTTCAATGAATACACGATTCAATTATCAACACTAGCTTCTGTCTCCTATTCCGATTACTCTATAATATAACAAAAATATATTATAATACCTACTGCAAAATTATTGAAATCCTAATTACCATTATGCTTGTATGCTTATTATAAAACACTAGTAGTGGAATTTTATCGGCACTTTTATAACTCTTGTCTACATGTCTGCCTGTCTCGCTCGCTCTCTTTCTCTCCCTCTCTCTCTCTCTCGCTGTAGTCGACTTGGAAGACTGAACGTTATTATAAATATTTTTATAATGTTTGATATTATATTTTGTGGCATGTTCTCTCCTATCTCTCTCCCTCTCTCACACAAACTGACGACTCCTCAATGGATTTGAGTAGTAAAACTAACTAAAATCGAGTCCCAAAAACTCTTGACTAGTCTTTTAGGATAATGATATAATGATATTTTATCGATAAAATGATTACTGGGTATATAAATGATATTGTACAACCCTGTACCCTGCCTAAGTATTCAAATTAAATTATCGCCTTTTATATATTTAAGAAAAAAAGCAAGAAGTACAAGTAGAATATATATATATATGAATGAGTTGAGAGGAAGAAGAGACATTGCAGTAGCTTTTAAAGAGACAGTAGCAATCTCTTAGGTTTTTTTTTACTGTACTGTAAAGTTTAACAGAATATATTATATAGATGTATATAAAAAAAAAAATTTACTATCAAGTGAGTTAGTTGTATGAACTGCAAGAAAAGATTTTTTAGCTGAAGATAGGCGAGACGAGCAGAGTGAGCGAGAGAGAGAGAAAAGTGTAGAGAGGGGGATATATAGAGTGAGAGCAGCAAGGAAGAGATAAAGATACGAAGGAGTGGTTGGTTAGTTTGTGAATGAACGACAGAGGACTGGTTACGTTACACTTAACGTTCTACACAGACACGTGTAGTATAGAATGAGAGAATACGTTTTGGGGTGGAATTGGGGCAAATATGTTGTCATTAGGAGGAGAAGCTAAGCATTAAATGTTTGGACAGAATTGGAAATTAATTAGAATTTCATTTATTTACTTTAACTTGACTATCTGACTGACTTTACACAAATTCCATTCTGCCATTCTATGAAGTCTTTAGTCGCTGTATAGACGAGTCCGTAGTCTGTACAGTATGGGAAAAGCCAAAAACTATCCCCCTCACCATAATAATATTACAGACAGACCAGACTTTTGAAATCTCTTTCTGTATGTGTATATGTCTCTCTTTCTATCTCTCTCTCTCTCCCTGTAGCAAGTTGTAAGCCGTCAAAAACTGCCACAGTAATAATATTATTATTTTATTATTATAACTGAAAAAAAAGCTCAAGTAAAATCCTAAACTAAAACTCTTGTACATCTTTATACGAATGATGAGGATAAGTCCCAATTTCAATGGCAAGTCAAAATTAAGCAACATTTGGCCATTTACGTTATGTTACCGGTAAATGACCGGTAAAAAATATACATGTATACTTACACACACACACACACACACACACACGTAGTACTTACATTCATTCCTCCTTTTTTCCTACGCGTAAAAACTTTTTACCCCCACTCTGCATGTTCAAAGGAGCTCTGGCTCTATGCATCTTCCTACATGAGAAGATATGCAAACCTGTTGAACGTATTAGATTATATTATTATTATTATATATATATATCCCCTGCCTCTGCATTTGTACCTATACACACACAGACACAAGACACACACTTGTGTATTGTAAAGTATGTGTGTGTAGTATACTCTTGTGTGTATTCTGTATCTCATAAAGCTTTATCTATGTTTCCATTGCGTAAGTTGTTTCGTATGAGAGAGCCTATTCATATACATAAATATTCTGTGTACACTAACAATTGAAATATATTAGCCGAAAATATTATTATTGTCAATGAAAAAAAAAATGATTGTAATATTACTCTAAACAAAATATTACAGGAGAAATGAGAGAAGAATGTACAATACAGAATTTCTATATAAAATTCAATAAAGATATTTTCTTGGAACGACAGTATTCTCTGTACTCTGTGTACAATTACATACACTATAAGTACACTAGAAATAATAATAATAAAAATAAAATTTTGATAGCTATTTTTCAAATGAAAAAAAAAAACTTACAAGGACGACGATACGATGGGTACTAAATATATAATAACTAGGAATGGAATGATATTATATTTTGTTATACAGAGAAGGAAAATGAATAATAATAAAGTTATGTTAAATGAACATAGAAGTAAAGGAAGAATTAAGAATGGAGAGAGAAGGGGGAAGCTTTCATAAATATGGAATGGAAACGCTCGTCGTTGTCGTTTTGTACACTGATGATGGTATAGAGTTGTGTTTAGCTCTAACTACTACTACTACTACTACAATATCTGCATGCCTGTGTGTGTATGTCTCTCTCTCTTTCATCCAATACATGTATTTGTATATGTATATATATTATACGAGGCTTTAATGCCACTACTTGATAATGCAAATGCTAATGCCACTGCTGGGTCTGACTCCATGGCCTAAAAGGTAGGCAAAAAAATAGAGACCGTCGACCGACTGTGGAATGTGGCGATGCAACAGGTCGTAAAAGAGAGAAAGAGAGAGATGTGGAGAGAGAGAGAGAGAGAAATCAATTTTCTCTTTTGTAAAAACTCACAAGACGTCATCCTCAATCCTCCTCATCTTCATCGTCTTTTTCATCCTCCTGAAAGTCGTACTCGTAACTGTGAACGAGTCCCAAATACCAACAACTACGGAATACCATTAAATAAAACCAAAGCCACTAGTCTACGCTCAAGGATAACTGGATTTTAAACTTCAAAGATTTTTCATTCACCAACAAGATTATAATATTATATACATATACATATATAGATAAATGTAAAAGATGAATGTAGAAATGTCTCTAGATGGATAAATAAATAAAAGTTTTATTGGGATTGTTACTATTATCATTATTATCACCATCATCACACCAGCTATAGTATTGATATTTCTGTTCAATCTATACACACATTTACAGTGTGAATTGTAATCCCTATTCGGGTTTGAAATATGTATAATATATCTAATTGAATAGTTAAAATGAAAATGATGAGAAATTTTAACTATATTTTGTGTGATACTTGAGGAGAATTACAAATCCCCTTAAATGAATGAATCATTTAAATAAAAGAAAAAAAGAAAAAACAAACTTTTGCTAACAATATATTATATACCCTTTAAATTTAAAATTTACATTTCCAATCCTATTTAAGTATATTAGTTATTAATAATAATAAATTATTATTATTTATGCATTCTACTATATATATCATGAATGAACTCAGTCGTCGCCAACATTTGTAATTGAAATTACACACTTGTGTTTTATGAACTAATCTTTAATCTATAAAGTAAATATGTAGTTTGTACTCATTCTGGACTTTGTAACATCAATCACAAACTCGAATGTATCATCCTAGAACAGAAGCTAGAAACTTGTCTATATATATATAGAATTAAAGACAAATGAGCTAGAAAATGTAGCCATATTAAAAATTTAATTATATAACAAAAAACGAAGAAAAAAATATAATAATATATATATATTTCACTATGGAATTTCCACATGCTTCTCCCCCCTGCTGCTATAATTTATATATCAGAATCTCAAACTATATTTAGAAATCGATTGGGACATGGATATACATATATCATATAATAAGTGACATGATAATAATAAAATAATATAAGGATAAGAATTTCCAGAATATTCGTTTTTTACCTTGATGAGTACATTTGCACGTATATATATATATTAGCAAATAAAACCAAAGGCCAAATTGGAATCTCCATCTTCTTCCTTATGGTCTCATCCGCCCATCCTTCAATTTTTCAATTGAATATAAAACAGTTTCTCTCTATAGAAAAAAAGGAATGGAACTTCTATGAGGAAAATACAACCAACGGAAGAATGTATAATAATCCTGTATCAATACTTTAAATAAACGGAAAAAACAAAAGTCTATATACGATAAAATATACTGTACAAGGACAATATAACTAAGCTGCGAAGAGAGAAACACTAAACTAAAAAGAGATTCTTTGAAAAATTATTTCTCTCTTCTCTTTTTTTTTCCTTTGGCGAAAAACTCGTGGACTCAGATTCATCATCAGGACACAAGATGGTAGAAAGTGCGTAGAAAATCTTAGTTTAAAAAAAAAACTTAGTTGGTCTCAAAAGCTAGTTAGTTAGTTTTTACACTATGAAATATCCCATTTCTATATCATGTATTAAATGTCCATGGAATTTAAGACAAAACTAAACTATATATTAATTTACATATAGTCTTTCCCAAAAGACTATATGTAAATTTGAGTCTTGACAAAACTATATTATGTTTTTCCTCATATACACTTTATATCAAGAAAAAATTCAAAGCACATCTGATGAAGACTTGTTAAAATCTAGGAATTCTACCAGCTAAACTTGATATTTGAGTGAAAATTTCTAGAGAGAATGATAGAATGGAATCTAATGTTGATATTTAGATTAAAACCGGCATGTTTTTTCTAATATAAAATATGAATGTATTGAGAGAGAGAGAGTAATAATTAGTAATTTGTTCACCATACCTTATTTTTTGCTGGGATTTCGTGCAGTGTGCCGGTGTTGGAAGGAACCCCGAAGATCGGTCTGATAAACCCGGAACCCGGACCGGAAAAAAATCATCTTGTTGTTTCGTACAGATATACAGTTTAGAACACAAATGAATGCACAATGTTCTCGTCTTCTTCTTTTTTAGAATATATATAAGTAAAGTATACAAGAGAGTTTTGTGTTGTAAGTCTGCAATCTGGCAAGTAAAACTTCCAACGCCCAACTTTTCCCCTTGACTTCAACACTATATACTATATTATGCATGTGTATGTATAATTTTACATTACATACATGTGTATGGATGTGTCTATTCTCTCTCTCTCTCTCTCTCTCTCTCACTCTCCTGTTGATTTTGGTGGTGACTTGGCAGATAGAATATTATGCTTCTTCCAGTCAGGGAATACCAGCCAATAATGGTTGGCGTGTTCCCAGTCAAAAATCGGCTCGACTCTTTCGGATTAAGACAGGGGTTTACAGGATTGCATATCTTGTAACCAATATAAAATAAATACAGAGGAGGAAAAAGGGAAATGACACACTTCTTTGAATTCGGGTACAATTTCACTAATTAGATTTTATGCAAATTTTCTTATAAAGTAAAATCCAAAGTCGACTAATGAGATTTGTGACGACCAAAAATGACAAAGGACAAAGCAGTCCGAGTTGACTGGTTTGTAGGAGGAAACTAGCTGTTTAGGCTGTGGAATTGACACCTGCCATATTCGGCTACTAAATCCTCACTGTCTTCCCCATCACTACACGATTTCCTTCTTTTCGCCTGACAAAACAACAAACTCACCCACAGAACCAGACTTACATGTACAAGTCAGTATACATACCGTCTGTTCAATATGTATATGTTGAATGAGAGACGACGACTCAAAATGAATGAATTTTTTTACTTTTTTTATACATACATTCTTTTACATACCTATATACTTATTATATTGTAGATTGTAGATGTATGTACACAAGAATTCACAACTACTTGATGCGTATAACGTATAACATGTTACTATCAGTAAAAAGAGTACTACTTATAGGGAAATGTCTTTGAATTTGAAAGAGAATGATGCTGATTTTTATCAATTAGGAAAATCTATTTAATTTTCTAGAGTCACAGAAAAGTAAAAGAAAAGAAAACAATTTCTTGAAGTTTGTGAACCTATGGACAAAGTATTGCATACAACTTTTTTTGGGGGTATCGACTATTATTTGGAGTTTAAAGGCTATAATTGCTATGTATTACAGTTTTGTACAGATAGTCAAACATGTAATATGTCGTGATGATAAAAATGTGGAAAAATGTATTAAAAAAAAGAACCGAATGTTGTTGGTTGTGTGGATGTGGATGTATAAAAAGGAAAAACAAGTTCATCTTGAATTGAGGAAGATTTGATAGAAGAAGCACCTGTTAAACTTTGCTAGTTCCCACGACACAATAACATTAGAATTTCTCTACAGTATGTAGTAAATAAATGTGTTCAGTAAATATTATTTGGAATTGAATGTGTATAGGTATAGAGATACATATTTACAATGCTTTGAAAATCATGCGTATACAGGATTCTTAGTTTGGGAACTTTGATTTTGTCAAGGTATTAACTTTAATTTTAACTCGCATTCCAGTCTGCATGGGGAACTTTGAGAATTGGTTCTATATACTCTTCTAAATGGTACATTTATTGTATGAAATTCAAAACTTTGTCGGTGCACTTTTACGGCTTACATATCTTTGACATATGGTGCGAACTACTACGAACGCAGAGAAAAGTAGCGACTTAACGGGGTAAGATATTATACAGAGAAATGATTTTTCCTATATTCCTATGTATTATTGGTGTATAAATTATATACAAAAGAGCTTCTTGATAGTGCTCCTTGTACTACTGAATTTGTGAAACGATTCTAAAAAACAGCATAAACTCTCCGCATTTTATTTTAATTTATCGGGCAGTAACAAACGCTTTTCTTTCACTGTGATTTCTTGGCTGGACTTTGCTTTTTTGCTGAATTATTTTGTTGCCCACAATATTTTCTGTACATTGCTCGAATGATAATGAAGTTGAGGTAGGAAACGGCGAGTGGAACGGCGAGGAAGAAAAGGACAGCAAGAGAGATGGTATCAATTGAGTGATACTGAATAAAAGTCAAATCTCGGGCTGCAGATCGGAGATGAGGAGCCCCTTGGTGACGAATGACATA